>JAUYWI010140971.1:0-19959 GCA_034780595.1 Parotoplana pacifica | reverse complement strand
ATCATTCTTTGTTTCGCCATTACTATTCTTGCCCGGATATCAGGTCCGCAGTCACCATTTGCTGTCTTTATCGATCCATACAGTTATATATATGCACTTACAATTTTGTGTTAGAATAACAGTCTGTTATGGTAGCTTTGTTTTCTTTAATCATACATTCTATCAGTGCAAATACTTTAATAAGTAGCATATAAGGTAGGTAATTATCTACGGCAGCTGTACAATCATTGGTACAAGTCGAACATCATTCATTGCCAATGGAAACAAGATTCCTCATGCAATTCTTTTGCTTATAGAGCGCATGAGATTATAAAACAAGATAATATACAGTGTAATAGATAGCTACATACATTAAGTGCAGTGGACTCTATGTCGTCTTGAAATAATGTTTATAATGCTGTGGTAGCACGATAGCTTGTGTTTTATACCATGTTAATGAGTAATACCAAAATGGAAATATTTGTAAAACACATGGCAAAAGAGAGTTAACAAGTAAATTTTTCGGGAGAAAATTTGGTGGTAATTTTTACTTTTGAAAAAGGGGGAGGGGGTCCCCCCACCCTAAAAATTTTAGCTGCTCAGGTATGTTGCAACCCCAAAACAAAGTGCAAATTACGATAATATTTGATTTTAGAAAATTCCAAATTTGATTTAGTAAATTCCTAATTAATTATGGAAAATCTAAATTAAATAGAATTTAAAATAAAAACTATTCGCAGAAAAATCACATTTTCCCCATCTGCTAGTGCAGCTCCAACATGTGATTTGAAAATGAATAAACGGATAACTCAGACCCCCACAAGAATTTTTGAAAATATAGAGTGGAGCTATATACCTACATTACTGTTGTTTTACCATAAAAGAAAACGTACATTATGTAATATACTATTGATTGTACATTAAATAAAACCGACTGTTTATTGCTTAACTTCACAAGCCCTCAATGTTCTCCTCCTCCCTTCTTTCCCCATCTTTTTCTTTCTACACCTCCCCCTTTTACCCCTACCTTTTTCTTCTTCCCCCCTCCCTTTTCTTCCTTCACCCTCTCCCCTTTTTTGAATTTCTGGGGAGACACCTCCCCCTGCACGTATGGTCTAAGTCGTCCAAGTGTTCTTCTATATAAATAATAAATAAAAATAAATGTTATTCTTGTAAAAAAAGAAATGGCTAGCCAAAGTCACTTTCGTGATCTAGTTGGCCACCATTGTAGGTCTATCATTTTACTTTTTTTACAATAATATTAAGAGTAGGTACAATGCGCGAAATACACAACTCAAAGTAAACAGAATAATAAAACCAAACTATTACATACCTACACAAAAGATTACAATGATCAATTAAGATTCATATAAAAATGAGACAATGAACACCAAGCAAAATTAACCCTCATATAATAAATAGTTTAGTTTGTTACAATATATTTTTCAATATATCCATTAGTTACTTTGTTTTTAAAAGTTTCACGATTTACTGTGTATTTTAATTCTGTGCTGATATTGTTCCATGCTATGGAAGCTGAGTCCGCAACTTTAGTTATATAGTTAAAGCTTTGAGCAGTTACAAATAAGTCTCTGGTTGTTCTTAGAGCTTTAGGAATTTTTGTTTTGATTTTTCATAAATAACTCATAACATAGTAGGTTGATGTTTTGGAGTACATATGTATATGCATGTCTATGAACTAGGAGAGATAATCTCAAATTTGCTTGATCTTGCACTGTTAATAATTTTAGTTCTTTGTGTAATGTAATTCATTGTACCATATTGTTTGTGTTTATAAAATAAAAAATGTTAAATCCTATTTGCAATTGTTGAAGCCATTGATTATTTGTCCTGCCATATAACTCAATTGCGCTGCAGACAGTTAGCTTGACTAACTTCGGAGCGCGTTATAAATTTATAATAAAATAAAATAAAATAAATAAATTGAATAGTTTATCTTTGATAGGATTAATGAATTATATACAATTAATCTTTTATCTTTTTAAAGTATTTTTCTGATATTAAAGCATAGTGGTATGAGCTTATTTAATTTATTTATAATATTTTTGATGTACTCATTCCATTTTAGGTTATTTTGCAGTATTGTTCCTAGATATTTTGGTTTTTCTTCTTCTTTTCAATATCAAAATAAATAAGTTTTTTATGTTGAAATCACACATTCAAATTACCGATTTACACATTCAGTAAGTGTTGCATTAACCCTAGAAGTTACACCCATATTTATATACATAGATACATAGATATACATATTTTCCCAATTTTACATATCAGTCACATAAAAAATAGTTTTGTATACGATGACATCCCCCCCCCTATTTTTGGATAATTAATGTTTTCTCAGGCTTGCATCTGACTATGTTCTGTATTCAAAATTGAGACATAAAAAAACCTAATACATAATAATTAAATAATTAATTATGTTACAATTTATATATTCCAATATTATAGAAGTAGATACAAAGCAATGGTTATTACTTTATTTTATAATAGATTTTGAAATATGCTTTTAAACCGTTAAGAATAGTGATACATTAAATATATTCATTCTCATATTTTATATATTTTCTGAAAAACGTTAGCATCAAACTTTGGTATATTAAATGTCTAAATTTACTTCAAGTAACTTGCATTTGAATTTGTCTGTGAATTTGAATGGTAAGAAAAGTAATGTCATTCGTAAAAATTGAATATGTAGAATTTGTACTAGAAAATCATAAGATTCTGTAGACCTACGAAATTTAAATACAGAATTTGAAAAAAATCCATGAAATTCGCCAATTTGTATAAGATTGACCAATTTTGAATTTTGATTAAACTTTAAAAAATAACTTCAGGGATTTTAAGAAAATTTTCGCCTAAACCTTCAAAATTTTTGAAAATTGTTTACTCAAGACTGGGGTGGCTATTTTTAGTTTTCTTGACTGCCCAATACAAATATGCTCCTACCAATTTATATAAAATTTAGCACCGATAATTATAACAGTTTGAAGTTTATATGGAACATTTCATTTCGTGATTGCGAAATATGATAATATGACAATAATTTTTGTAACAATATTTCTATTTGTCTGTTAATTAGTTGTATCCCAATATTTAAAGTATATCTAATAGTGTACTTATATTTTGGACCTGATTGAGTTCTTTATTGACTTTTTCGACAAAATATCTTGTGCACCAAAGTTTAGCTTCATTTATTATTCTACGGGAACTATGATTCTCTAGTAGGGTTTAGTTTTCCTAATAGTCCGGGAGCTAGTTTGAGTTTAATCCTAAATTTGAGCACAAAAGGTTTGTAGTATTTTGTTGTTGACACGGTCACTAGTAGTTCACCAAAATGTAAATCTTAAGTTGTACAAATGGTCCCTGCACTGAAAAATATCGGTGAAAAAATTGCTTTGATTTACTTCACATGTCTAAAATATCATAAACATTATCTAGAAGTTTCAAATTATTTGTTTATTAGAAATAATATTGTTGTTAGTTTTAATTTTGATGCTATTTATAGTTTTATATGTAGCAAAAATTATGAGTAGCATCAAAATTAAAACTATCAAACATGTTTGTTTTGGTTAATTAAATCATTTTAAACTTTTAGATAATGCTTATGATATTTTAGACATCTGAAGTAAATCAAATCAATTATTTCACTGATATTTTTTAGTACAGGGACCATTTATGCAACTTAAGATTTGCATTTTTGTGAACTATTAGTGACCGTGTCAACAACAAAATACTACATACAAACCTTTTATGCTCGAGTATAAGAGCAAACTGGAATTAGGTGTGACGTCAAGTATTATTTCTAGATCATTTTAACGGGTTTAGATTTTAATGTTATACTTACACATTATATTTAGATGTATTTTGTTGATATATATCCTATTCCTAACGGTGAATAATTTGCCTGGGAAGCATTTTGTCATTTAAATTCTTACAACTTCAGTTTTAATAATTTAATTGTTTAAATGTTTTGTGTTGAATAGTCAAAATTTAAAAATTTTTGAAAAATAAGTCACAATGAGAAATTCACAAAATAATCTTTTTTTTAGTTTTAAGTTTTAAAAGCCATTGTATTAGGCATCTAGATTTGGACAATTTCAATTGTTTAATTTTATATGTATAAAATTTAATTTTATTGCACTTACATTTAACAGCTCTTCAAGGTTGAGTATACAAAATCCAAAGTTATGAAACAAGTAATGAAACAAGACTGTTGTGTTAAACTGAATTTAATATTAAGTAAGTTGTTTGTGCTAGCTTAGTGTTTACATTCACCTGATTTTTTGTACTGTTATAGCATTTAATTCAGCGCTCCAGACATCACATCATCGTTGAAACAAGTTATGCTTACAGTGGTTCTTTGGTATACTCAAAACAGCTCTGGTGAATTTCTAATCAGACTTTTATTTAAGATTTGTGTAAGATGTAACATTTATCTTAATATTCTATGCATTAAAATGTCTACCACAGTTTTCATATTTCAATCTTTTGCACTCCGTCTCAGAAGTGTAATTCATGCGGTTTCAGACCTTTTATTGATGTTCTCATATGATATTGATTAAATTGATGAAATTTAAGTCTACAAATAAATATAGACTAACCAGTCCTATTGTGTACCAAGCAGAACGCTATGCAAAAAAATTCAATGAATCGTAGGTATTGTTGCATCTTAGAGTGATTTTATCAGTAGGTATCTATAGTAAGAAGATTACATTACATTGTTGGTTATAAGATCAATAGGAATTTGACATTTGAGGTAATTAAAAATCGACAGATTACAGCAATTATATTTTAATGACATGACATTTATATAGGTTTAGTATTAATTATGATTTCTTCCTCCTAAGTACGATCAGAGAGTAGTCTATAAGTTTCAAGATAATATTAGTGAAAAGTAAGTAGAACTTCACATCATAGACTAGGTATATAGAAATGTATTATTTTGGATGCAGTCAATTTGAAGTGAATATTTTTTATTTTAGGAAATTTGAAAAGCAAACTTTTGAAACTGTCGATCATAGATTTCGTTAACTCAATAAATATTCTTAGATTGCTCAAAATGACCCAACTGACTTTTCCAGATATTTTTGCTTCAGATAGTAAATGGTACTCATGATACTTGGTAAAATATTTTAATCTGACCCCCACTCTGTAACGGATCTTTAAAAATGAAATTTATCTCAAAATTAGCAAAATGTACTTTTTATTAAAATTTTAAAATGAATCCAAAAGTGATCCTAATACCTTGTTGCCTAGATATATTACAACCATATCGTTATTTCATTGTTTTAAATCCAAAAATATATATATTTCAATTTTAGGACAGTAGTCTTTAGGACTTTAAGATGCAGAAAAATGACCTAAATCTATTATATGAAAATCCTATAGGTACAAATTAGGATAAGAAAATTATTTATTGGCTAAATATTTTGGACTAATTATGTATTAAATTTACATACCTATCTATTAGTCCTTAACCTAATTTATTAGTGTCGACTTTAGTTTGAGGACCAGACCCAATCTGATAGATGTCAAATTCATTTGTATTGATTGAATTTATATACTAAAAAAGAAACTGTTTTGAAAGAAAAAAACAATTGTTGCCAATAATTCACTATTAAAATATATTCTGAAAAAAAATAAAACCTTGATATAGTTACCCCTGTAACCTTGGATCCAGGAGGAACTCGATTCTTTTTATTAAAAAGTGTTTAATGGTTTTACAAGATTTTGTCAAATATGAGTAATATAAGACGATTTTAGTGAATGTTTTTAAAAAATCTACAACGTTAAAAATAATAATTATACAATTTGAAAATGTCAAATACAAATGTTATTATTTTACTTATGATACTGTATTTCAGTCTATTTGGAAGATGTGAAGTATTCAAACTAGAAAATTTCAAATGTCCTAACTTATGACATCATGGCCGCTAGCCAAGGCGCAGTATTTTGAATTTTAAAATGTAAATCTTTGATATGGAACATGTGGTTACAAAACAAAATCAGCGTAATCGATCTATAGGAATTAGGGGATCTACAGTGCCTAAATGATAAGCTTTCCATGAAAATTTAATGGAATGCCCTATATGGATAGCTTTCACCATAAGTTCACTATAACAGTTATGGTGATATTATCAGTTTCTTATTTTGATTGCTATGATGACATGCTAGCAACCAAATAGATTTTAGAAAGCAAATGATTAAATAAAAAAGAAAACTCCAAAAGAAAAAGAAAAAGTAAAATTTCGGATTTATTTCGCCATACTCATACATACAATGTAAGATATTTAGTAATTTGTGAAAGAAATATGAAAAAAACCCAGAAAAATGAGTCTCGGTAATTTCTGTTATTAAATATTAAAGTTTGGATAACTCAAGTCAGATCACAAATCTATCACCCTGTCGGTGTGGTCCACCTAGCGTCCCGGTTAATCTGTGGCTTGTGTCACCGAAACAAAATGCTTTCTCTAATGTGGCGATCAGCAAAGTCCTGGGGCTCTTTCAAGAATTCTTGTGTTAAATGAGTCAACATCATCAGCTATAGCCGAACATTCTTCAAATAACCACCGCACAATTCCGGAGTACCCATTTAACCCATTAGTGTGTACACTCTAAATGCACATCAGAAAATGACTGCTACAATGAAAGTATTTAAACTTTCATTGCAGAGCCCCCAGGACTCTGCTGATCGCTTACAGATGCCATTTTGATTCGGCGACACAAGCCACAAATTAATATTTGTATTCTGACTTTAGTAAAGAAGATACTCTTTGATCCAAATTTAAATATTTAAGAACAGAAATTGCCAAGACATTTCATTTGTTTTATCTATACCAATTTTAATCTATGATTACTATTTTAAATACCTAATTCCCTATGCGTAGGCACTACATGTATGAGTATGGCGAAATAGAACCCAAAATTTACGTTTTCTTTTGGAGTTTTATCATTTTAAATATTTTTGGTTCATTTATTTATTATGTGCCCACCATGTGCTCAACATTCGATTTGGTTACTAATGCTAAGTTACTGAATTATACCTCTATAACTGGTTTTTGGTCATTTCCACTGGTAATAGAAACATTCATTAAAAAAATAAACAAACCTTAATTGAAAAATTCCGTTACTATATAGGATAGCTGCGTCTTCTAATTTTGTATTAAACAATAGAGTATTTACAGTTTGTTAATCATTTATATTATGTATTATCTGGACTTCAGGATTATTTTAACATTGGTTGAGGCGTATTTCTGAACTGACGAGGATGGAATAAAGCTGATAGATCTATAAATTTGACCTTATCGTGTAATATAATAATGACCATTTCACTAGTCTATATAAATCAAATTCCTCTTTAAATTTAAAATGTAAAAATACAAAAATTTTAGAAAATGCATTTCAAATATTTTTAATTTCAAAATTGAATTTCATTGAAATGAATTGACTTATTCACTAATAATTACTTGCTTTATTGTCACTTTTAGTTTTTTCCGCCCAGGGTCTATGTGTGTGTAGGTGGGGGGTGTATCCGAAGTCTTCATGGTATTAAAAGATGCAAAATTTTCAAAAGGTTAAAATCTTTTTGGCCAAACAATTTTCTAACTATATTTTCATTGAATAAATGGTTTTAAAAATAACTAAAATAATTCGTTATTCACAATACATAATTTAGATGTACCTACCTATTTCATATTCAAGAAATGTATTTTTACAATTATTAAAAATTATCTTATTCTTATCCAAGATTAGAAACCAACATTAAAATAAATATTTGGAAAATATGTTCGTTTGCCGCAATTAATTAAGTCAAATTTCAGCCATGATCCTGAAAACTAAATTTTTTGAATGTTTTTTCCTTTCTTTTTTTAAGTTAAAATTTCACGAAACAACTATAGACTTTAAGCTTACTATTACTTATATGTACGAAATGTATTTGTTTTCTTCTAGCATTATTATTTGATATCACTAAATTATGCACACATTGTATAATAATCTGTATGTAGGTAAGGAGAACGTTAGGTTGATTTCTCTAATATTTGTTTTAAGTTAAACCAAAACGTAAACCAATAGGAAATTAAATGAAGAGTATTCTGCCTGCATCCCTTCAAGTTTAGATCGCCGTTGTCATTTCTACATTAGGTATTTTGGAACCATATATGATCTACAATAATCGTTATTAAAAGTACAAGTTTATAACTATGTCAGAAACTCAACAATTTTTACCACCAACTCAACCTGACGACGGTGATATTACAACTTGCATAACATACAGAACAATGGATGAACACGGAGATGAACACGCATTGCCTGCTGGTCCTGGGGTCAGATGTCGTCCAGGACCCAGTAACTCTGGTCCTCTTCTTTATCGTAGTACTGACCCTTTAGACATTGACACTTCACAACCAAGACAGATTCAAATGACAAGTTTACCGGAAAATCATAACAACAATGCTGTTGAAGATGAAGATCCACCAACTAGTTCAATACTTGATTGTTCAGCGTCACTTACTACAATGACGAAACGATTGGTTATACAGCGTTATTTGCGTCTTTTCCAGTTAGGTTTATATACAGCCATTGGTTGTCTAGCCCTAATAGTTTGTGTTACAGTCTCCGTTACATTTAATGAATTAGGTGAACAGTGTCCATTGTACGCTCAGCCAGGTTCCAAAGTCGGAGTTGAAAGAGGCAGAAATGGAACGCATTACATACATATAGATCGAATAAAATTTGGTCAACAGAAAACCTGTTTCTATTGTCTTTATCTTAATGCAGTTGCTTCTACGTATTCTTTGACTTGGGGGATTTTGTTCGCTTTAGTAACTAGTGATAAATATGCAAAGAAAAGGTGAGCAAATAAAATAAATATACTATTTTCTTTATTTTCTTTATCTTATACCTCGGATATTATTGTTTTAGCTATCTTCGAAAAACAATTTTTCCATCGCTTTTGTTCAATGCTGTAATGTTTACCAGTGAAACTATTTCTAGTTGTGTTCTGTCTCATGGTTTTGCATCATGGTGTTCGAAATTAGTGGCTACAGTGCACATACCAAAGAATATTAAACTCAATGGAGAACCAGTGTGAGTAATATTTTGATTAGAAGCGGTTAGTATAAAAGCTTTAATTCAGATCGCCAAAGATTGCACATTTTTAGTAGGTTAAGGTTTTGAAAAACAAGATTTTTGTTGCATGTAAACAGCGACGTAATAATTGTTCAAAAAAGTTTTATTTGGTAATTATAAAAACATTCCTTACCATTAATTGAAGGAAATATTAATTTATCTAGGAGAGAAATGCATATATCATTCTATAGCATTGTTTTTAAACCAACCACTTATAATTCAAAGTAATGTAAAAAAATGTTGACTTTCTATTTACATAATAATTAATTTATTATTAATGAACACTTTTTTTAATCTATCATTGAAAACTAATGTCGGTGATCAGTTTAACTTTTCCACTTAATCATTTCATCTTTATATTTACATTTATCTCACTTACATAGGTAGTAGTTTAGATATTTCCGTATCGATTTTATTTCTCCTATTGTATGTTTGTTTTGACTAAATTTGAAATACTTGTTTCAAATTTGAATAATTTCATAATACTTTGTTTCCGATACAGCAGCTTAGTATTACAATGCTTCTAAAAAAACAACTTGTAACAAAACTAGATTTTGTTTTGAGAGGTTTTTCATAAATAGATAGGCATATTATGAATATATCAAAACTAGAATTTGATTATCATGGGGTTTCTGCTTGGTAAATGAATTAATGATAAGACTAAATAGTGTTATTTTATTAATTATTTTCTATATAGACATACAGTTTTAGGCAGCACGATTTAATTAATTGTTTTAGAATACATAAGTATATACGAATGAGGTATTCCATTAACCTCGTCATCTTTAGGTTTCTTGAAAATTGATAAATTGGTTGGAATATGAGATCCGAATATTTTCTTATTCACTAGATGATTTGAAATTTTGTTATAGGCATATTTTGTTGAACCTTAATTTTTAGAGTAGATTACAATCTGCAATGGTATAAACAATCTATTATATTTCTAATTCTGGATTTTTTGTAGCAAACTTAAAACATCTTAAATAGAAAAGGAATTAGAAAATAATTTTGAACTATTAGGTATATCAGAAATAAACAAAAGCAGCTTAATACCTAACTGTGTTCATAGTTAAATTTGGTATGTAAGAAATTCCGAACATTAAAAAAACAATATTTTTTGTATATTTTATTTTTAATTTCAGCTTTACATGTTCCGTACTTCAAAGCTTACGTTGGCAAACATCTGATCATTTTGTTACATATTTTAGAGGAAATCGAATGTTTGCTTTGTTAGTTTTTGCACAAGTAAGCGTTATGTTACCGGCAATGTATTGATTCAAGCAATCTATAGAATGCCTAGTTAATCTATAGAATGACAATGTATTGAATTAATCATTGTCCTGTATTAGTCATTCTCTAAATTAGCCAGGCATTCTATTAAGATTGCCTGAATCAATTCATTGCCGGTAACACAAATATGTGTATCATCTGAAGCTAGGCAATATTCGTAAAAATAAGTGTTCATTGCCATAAATATATTTTGTGTTTACCTAGATGTTTTCAAGGTAGGTCAGGAACCGTTTCATTTTTAAGAGGAGTGAACCTAAATAGCTACGTTGCTTTGCACGGTGCGTTTGTTTGGTCGAGTCGAGCTAAAAATGTTCCATGACTAAAGTTTATAGGTACATAGCAAAGAACTTTCAAGATGACATTCTGCTACTTTCATAATCTTTTATTGACTTTTTTCTCAGTAAAGTTCAATGATTCAAAATGGAGGATATCAAAATCGAAAATAATGATTCATGAAGTTACAAAATTGTTTCAAATATTTTTATTTAGGTTATACTCGTACATACTACCTATATATTAAAATGGAGCTACAGACTACTTTTCAGATAGGTAATTACAGTACGACAAAAAGTTGTCATAATCACTTGGAATAAATGAGATATTTCTGAGCTTGGATGATCCATTTATTTTGACACCCAATAATTTGCCAACGTAGGTGTTGTTCATTAGCAGTCGGAATTATGATCAATTTAGACCTCAGTTAAATTATTGAGATAACTGACCACTACTCACTTTTTATATTATTGAGTATGCTATTTAATTTGCAATATTTTCATCAGTGCTCTAACTAATGATTGATCTGTTATATGTACATTTTGTAAGTTATTTTTATTTTAACAGTTTTAATTTCGATATCCGTCATTTTGAATAAAAATTATAGCATTTTCACAACTTTAAAATTAATAATTTCGATGTCCGCTATTTTAAATGTTTGAATTTTATCTATCTTGGAACCGTTTTCTACTTAATTTCATAAATCATTAGTTTTTATGTCCGCCATTTTGAGAATTTGATTTTTCAGAAAAAAACGACATTTAATCGTCTTCGATAGATAAACCAAGTGAAATTAGTCATGAACCATTTTTTAGTTGGACCCGACCATTCCAATGAACCGTGTTTGCCTCTAAAAAGTTATACCCCATTTTTGTAAAATGCCCAGTCAACTGATAACCTTGATATATACAAATATTGTCATATTGTTTGAATAACTTAATTTATTATTAATATCAATTTTATTTTAGTTGGCGTCTTGGTTGCTTACTTTCTGTACATTAATTCTTACCATCATTTGTGCCGAACGTTTCTTTAAATCTATCTGGCACGGTGATCTGGATTTCTCAGAATCCTCACAGTATTTTCAATCCTATCCAGGCAATGATACCAATAATTACAATATTAATGGTCGTCCTAGTAATGGTCATATCATACATTCCTCACACAATCAACAGTTAATGTCTACAATAGAGGGTTCACGCCAACGACATCCTGTTGTTTTTGCTGGGTCCGGCTACACAACTGATAATCCATACGCCAATGTCGATATTACGGTTGCCACGTGCCAAACACAGACTACTGAGGTGATGACATCACCTTTAAAAACAAACATTATCTCTTCTTCGTCTGCAACAAAAATTGCAACTACAGAATCAGAGAAGTATTATGTGGATAGCAAACGTCCAGGATCATTTGCAGGTTTATCCAATTCTGATCTGTTGGATTCCATGCTTTTGATGTCGAGATCGGCCCCATCTACATCTCAACAACAGTTAGAATCATCTAAAAATAACAATATAGTAAAATCGAACTCATCAGAAGCAAATTCTGCAGTTCCAATTAATTCAAATGCTGACTCATCTTTTCCATATTTAGATGAAGGACATTTAACAACTTCTTCCTCGTTAGTCAAAGGCAATTTAATTCCTTTGGCTACGTGTGATTCTGTTACATTAAATGAAAATATGGAATTGATAAGTTCAGTTTAATTTTATTATTTCATATCGAGCAACATACCTATCACTATTTTTTTCACCTAGGTACGTGTAGATAATAATAAATTATATTTTATGTTGAATGAGAATCAATACTTTACAAAGAAATAGTAAAACAATACCACTTTTTAATGTGTAAGTTATACTATTAACAACCGAGCTTTCGAACATTTTGGTTCATAATCATGGTAAAAGCTAAAAATTAAATTAACAAACTAAGGTTAATAGCTAAGATGGGAAGCTAAAGTCACCTAATATTTAAAAAAGTGGTTTTGTTGGTAACTATACATATTAATAAATATATATAGCAATAGAGAAATATTTTAAGTAAAATTATTTGTTTAGATAAATGGGCCTGTACCTACATATTAAAAGATGAGATTGTCTAGGAAGTGTTTTGGAATATTCTGGGAAGTCTACTAGGAATTAATGGTGAAGGGAATGCTTTCTTGAAGAGTTTTGAAGCCATGTAATGAATTCAGTGATTGGGAATTGATCGAAATCTTTACATTGGCAATGGTGATCATGTCTAAACTTGTGACAGCGTTTGTTGATTTTGTTCAGGTGATGTCTGACTGTGCGGGAGAAACACAAAAAGAGACAAAGAGTATTCTATGATGGACATAATTAAACCTTTGAAAAGAGCTGCAATAAGTACTCGCCAATGTTCTCAAGATATACATACATTCTAGATGTAAATATTTTGGATTACGTTATTGATGTGATTTTCCCATTTGAGATTAGAAGAAAATATCACATCAAGAATACGGAGTAGGTGAAGCAAAATAGTGATACCTATTTGAGTTTTTGCATATTTATTTCTATGTAAAATATTATTTCTATTTGTTTACTAACCGTTTTTTTATCATTTCAAATTGCATTTAATCTGTTTATTTATTTAATTAATATTTTTGTGTATTAGTGAAATGAATATCTTTCACCATTAGCGATCAAAATTAAAGAATCGATTTTTCTCTATAGGTACATACGGATATGGAGATCGGTAGGTATCTAAGTCTTTTGGAAATTATTTTTAACAGTTAACTAACATTTGCACCTTTTTAGCCAAGTTTATACATAGATACATATTATATAGTTTACAACACATTAGCATATTCCATTTTATTGTCGGTAATGTTCTAAGTCGCCTGAACTCATAAACAAATTATTTATTTCATTTTGATAGTAGTAGCAATTCGTTTTAGCCTATTTTTGACTGAAATTGTATTATAATATTAATTATATAGACGTGTACAAACAAAAGTCATGTGAATTGATTTCTCTACTCTACTTTTCTATGATTGAAATAAAAAGTAATTCTATAGGTATTATTGCTGCTGTTGTACTCAATTAATAAATCTCTTGAAATAAAACAAGTTGCACTCTATTTTTGATTGATATACAATTATACAATTGAACGATTTCATTAAAACGTTAGGTAGGAGATATATCCATGATTGCATCGAAAAGATAAATGAGCAGACGAATTAACCAAACTTTTGTGTTTTAATGGTAAAACTTTTCAATGAACTTAATAAAGTAAAATCAATACAATCGAATTTGTTTCTATTTGGATGTGTTTATTTTATCTACATGCATACTATTTAGTCATATAGCTGTTTTATAAAGGGATGTTTTGATAAGAACTCATTCTCATATTACTCATACTCAAGCATTGTTTTTTTAAATTAGTACACACATTATCTACACTAACTTAAATATCAAAGCAAAATGTTCTTGAAGTCCAAAAGTCATTGATACATATATTTTGCTGTTGTTACCTAGAAATAGTCCATATATACCTAATGCTAGTTTCCATGGGACCTAATATTTAGATTCTTTAGATTTGATAAAATATTCCTCACAACATGCCTAAATATTTGTAAAAAGTAAAAACACGGGTACTGAGTGATCACAAAAACTTGCATGTATGTCCAAATTAATTTGCCTGGTTCAATTTTATAATAGTTGAATCATAGGTATGCAACATTTTTTGAAATAGTGGAGGAAATTTTCCAATGTATTTTAAAGACTTCGTTACAATATGTTCAATCGAAAACTGTATATCCTCTCAGTAGTCACCCCTAGGATTTTATTCTTCAAGTTATCTATTTGTTTGAAATTTTGAAACAACTTTTAAAAAATTAACGTACCTGATATTATCAAAAATTTATATTACATCAATTTATTTACCATATTGTAAGTGAACCTGCCTAATAACTAATTCGGCAGAACACTATAGATAGATAGATTGTAAGTGGTACGTACCTACCTATTTGCCAAATATCAATTGAATTCATGTAAAATTTAATTTCTTTGTAAAAAGGTTCGTCAATTTTGGTCCAATTCTTTTTTTAAAGTGCAGTCACGTCAGACGAAAACGTTTTATATAAGAAATCGGGACATACCTACTATGTACATATGTATAACAAGGAAATGTCAACTCCATACTTTTGTGTGCCATCTAACTAGGCTGGTTTCTAAAGGTCGATTTTTCATATCTCTGAAACTACTGAATCAACTGCATTGAAATTTGGAACATTGATTTGAACTTATAAGAGAAACATATTTTTTGGAATTTCAAGGTCATAGGTCACGTGAGCTTTGGTTTGGACCGGCTCAAACGTCAGAAAACATCAATTTTGAATGAACGAGAACCGAACAATAATAAGAACTTTTGATATTTAATGATTCAAATATTATTTACCTCCTTTCAATTAGCTTACGACACTGTGATAGGTCTCCTTGAATTTGACCTATATCGTAGGACTGATAATAATTGATTTTTCACATTTAGGCTTATAATTCAACATTTATGATAGATATGAATATCATATTAATAACTTTCAAACAAAATGAGAACTTTATAAATATCTATTTTTGTTACTGAGATATTTAATAGAATTGATTTTTCAATATTATATGTTTTCAATGTTGAAAATCGCTATTATTAAATATTTTACCAATCAAAATTTGGTTTGAAAGATACTAACATTAGTGTTATAATTCTAAAATATGGCATTCATATCTATCTATCATAAATGTTGAATTATAAGCCTAAATGTGAAAAATCAATAATTGTCAACACTACTATCTAGGTAAAATTTAAGAAGACCTGACATAAGTAAATAATTTTTGTCTATTCAAAATTGATGTTTATATCCCTTCGATCCGGTCCAAACAGAATGTCATGTGATTCATGACCTTAAAATTGTGAAAATATGTTTCTTTTATAAGTTCAAATCAATGTTTAAAATGTCAAAGTAATTGGTTCAGTAGTTTCAGAGATATGACGACAAACTGGCCTTTAAAAAACAGCCTAAAGTTAGTGGCACACAAAACCTTGAGTTGAGTCCCATATTATATGTCCATGATAAGAAATGCCACAAGAGCTTTTACTAATGCCTATTTTTCAGAGCAATGATTGATGGTGGGGATGGTCAATGACTAAATTAGTACAAAATGAGTATGTGCATATATTTATTAAATGTATTTAATTTTTATATTGAGGGCGAATAAAATAGTCACAAAAGTACCATTTTTTGTTGTTTTCTTTGTTATAATAATGTACATATATATTATCTTTGATTGCAATACTTTTTAAACATTTTTTACTGATGGTCTTTTTGAATTTTTTTCGACTTAATTTGGATTATATTGCTTCAACCTATAAAATTTGAATATTTTATCCAGAACAGAGATATCTTGGACACAGGTCAAAAAGAAAATTGTTGTGACAAGTTTTTATGAAAGGAAATTAGGCACATAAATACAATTATAATTATTTCACAACTTTTATTACTCTAACATGAAAATATTTGGTTATATTTTAAGACCAAAATTACTTAAATGATCCGAAATTCTAAACAAAAAATCCTAATCTGCTTAATTTCAAAATAAGAATTAGGAAGGTAAATTGGAAAGCATATACTTCTACATCACCATTTCTATATTCAAAAGTGAATTTACTCCCAAGTGTATTAAAGGGTTTATTTTTGAGTTTTGAAATGAAGTCACTAAATTTTGTATTTGTAAAGAATAGAAATTACTGATGCTAAAATCTTCACGAGTAGCGAAAAAACATATAAAAAGGCGTTTGAAGCGTTCTAACGCTGTTTCGACATATAACATGGACAAATTACACATTTTACATGTAAAATTGAACGTAAAAACGCCTAGTTGAGTTGCACGTAATTTACACATACCTACTTTAGACATTGGAACCAAAAATAGCGGGGGCATACCATTTTCTAATACATTAGCAGCTTTCTTCTTTTAAATATCAAATTTGACAAAGACAGACTGCTTCGTTTCGATTTTACACAAAATTTCGATAAAATCAACACTCAATCGACAAACAAACTTTTATTTTAGAAATGATATTTTATATTTTTTCATAGATGCAGATAAAGTAAAGCAGCTACCAAAATAAGTGGTATTACAGCCGAAGTGTTGAACTGGAATCAGTTCATATACAAATAAAATATGAAGCGAATTAACTTCGCTGTTATCCAAGTCAATGGCTAAATAATATAAAGTCCTGCACAAGAAGTGCCATTTAGTTGCATGTTTTTACAATTTTAACTAAAATATGAAGAACGATGTACTTAACTCTTAGAAATTACATTTACTTCATGAAATGGAATCAATTTTAAATGTTCCTTTTTGAATATAATTCTACAAAAAATAATCGATAAGGGCCCGGGTGGCTAACGGATTTTCAAAATTGCTTAACAAATAAATGAATCAGTGTTCTCACTACTTGAAAAATGTCTAAACCGAACTAATTTGCATGAAATTTAGTCCATTCACCTAAAATTCTCTTGCACATTTTTTAAGGTAACTCCGTTACGTGACCTCAGGGCCTCTAAGGTCACGTGACGGCCCACTAGAAAATGTACTGTTTTGCAAAGAAACCAAACCAAAGGCTAAATAATAATAGAATAGATTAAAATTTGGTACATAACAAACATATGGGTTTCAAAATATTGATTTTCATGAGAACCCAACAAATAAAACAGTTTTGATTTAAAAAAAATCAATTTCAAGTTCCAGTGGTTTGTGTCGGTATGGAAAATTTTATTAAAAATAGTGATCTAAATAAAAGTTATGATTTTTAAAAATAAGAAACATAGTTAAAAGATTTAAAAAATCGTAAGTACATGATTCAAAAGTTACAATAAATTATAAATATCAACTGGATTTATTTATTCCTCAACATTTTGACTATAACTATTCTTCTATAGGCAGATGTGCCAATATCAGGTAAATAATGAAGCATAAACTAAGCCTAATTTTTATGATCACGCAATAGTACATAACCAGCGTTCCGCAAACTTTTTGTGGATACAGGCCAAAATTCAAAATAAATTTATTATGAATGCCACTATGTATCAGTTAAAATTAAATATAAAAGGTCATTATGTGCCATAGACAGTCAGCGTTTTAGGTATTTCTATGTCACCTAAATTGAAATAGGTTTTGAGATTTTTGTATAACCATTCTGAAGGTCACTGAGTTTCCGGAACGCTGACATAACAGAGAAACGCGCTTCTATTATGCTAACACTCAATTAATTTATGATATCGTGCTTAGTGGCTATACTTTTTGGCGCCTAAGAAAACATGAGAGGTAGTCACATTTTCATTAAACAAAAATAGGAA
This sequence comes from Parotoplana pacifica, assembly GCA_034780595.1. Lineage (NCBI taxonomy): Eukaryota > Metazoa > Platyhelminthes > Proseriata > Otoplanidae > Parotoplana > Parotoplana pacifica. The sequence goes on along the minus strand of JAUYWI010140971.1, from coordinate 1,889 downwards.
GAATCTGTATACATATGGTGGTTTGTTAAGAGTAAAAGATAGTTATTCTAGTTATTAATTCGATAAGTTTGGAACCAAAGAATTTTTAGACACTTTTTAAACAAATAATTTCATGCTCATTGTCATTTAATTTATGGATGATAATAATAAGAGGTTTATAAAGCCAAGATACCTACCAGTTATTGTTCACCTTTAGCAACACCAGGGGTTCGTACAGATCCCTTAAAGTCTTTAATTTATGAAGCCATCCTGGAAAATCTAACAGTCTTTGATTTTCGAAAAAAGTCTTTAATTTTTGTGATTTTGTGACAATTTTCTATTTTACTGTGTACTTGTATGCTTGTAATTTTGTGTAATTATAATTATTTCAATTATGTTTTCTCTTTTTTAGATAAAAACTTGATAACTATCAGTTGATAATTGAGATGTATTTGCAATACTGTAATATTTGTATTTGTTTATTTTAATAATAATGAAATTTTTCAACAAAAATTACAGTTTTTGCTCCATATAAGAGTACCTATTGTAGATTATTTGTTTTTTGTTAATAATTTATGCCTTGTTTTATGTGAGAAAGAAGATAAATGTCACTCCTTCCTTATATGTGTATACAGATATCAACATTTGTAAACACATGACTTATACATTACTAGTAGTGGTACTCACTTTGTCAGGCAAATTACATCAATGTTATATTATATCAATTATAATAATGCGTGTAAGTGTAAGGACTTAGATATTGGAAGTGTTGCAGTTGGCAATGGATGGGCCACAAATATAAATTGGTCAGTTCATAGAAAATTTACAAAATACACGAAGGAAACATCAGGAAAGTCTTTACTAAAGGTCAGCAGCTGTTGTTTACATGTGATCTATAATGCATTTCGAACAGGACATGCCATGGCTAACTTGGATGTGGAACGATTCTTTATTTTATTTGTCGAAGGACTCTCCTGCTCGCAAACAGGACCCTCTTCTGTTGCAGGTAATTTATTACATGTTTCAATATGGTCAGAAATTTTATAGGATGTTTGTATCTGTTGGTATTCTATATTTATTTGATCATTTTCTTATGACACCTTTGTTACAGAAACGAAATTCATATATCCCCTAAAATTTTATCAACATCTTTGGTGTGAAAATGTCATTGTTGGCAAAAGGGCTCTTGAATTGTAAAATAATATAAAATGATGAAATAATAGTAGCATGTATTTATGTTATTATTTCAGGAAAGGACAGATTGGACGAGTTTTATTTGAATAAGCTGAGCCTTCGTGATGACCAGAAGCATTTGTGGAATGTTGTGAGACAAATTCTCATTCTTTCCCATGGACAGGCAACAGTGGAACGATCATTTTCAGTCAAAAAGAAAACCACATGTACACTTGATGGAAACAGCACTGGTTGCCAAGAGAGCTATTGTTGACCACGTCAATATGGTAAATATTCTTTCAGGGGTGACTGAGCTACCTTGTTGGTAACCACCCCAATCTTTTGGGGCAATATTTTCCATACTGTTATCTGGACAGTCTCATTTTCTGGTGAAAAGATTTTTATTTATTGGACATGTTGCAATTAAATTATCATCATTGTCAATACAATCCGGCGAAGTAACAGTCAGTTCACAATGCAAACCATTGTCATTTGAAAACAAAGAGTTATTGTTACCTTCCAAAACAATGTCATTTGACTAAAGAAGCGTTGCTCTCACTCTCCACCATTTGTTTATAAACACAAGGTTCAACCTGGCTTACTGCTGAAACATAGCTTCCTTCTTCTATATCCTGTTCAATCAGATACATTTGCCGGAACTTCACCATGTGATTCTGATGAAATTGCTGAATCCAACATTTTTTCGATATTTTTAGTAGATGTCAGATAAAATTCCT
>JAUYWI010140860.1:0-19963 GCA_034780595.1 Parotoplana pacifica | reverse complement strand
TCTGGAAATTTATTAGGCATTATCTGCAGCATCATGTAAATATTCTCTGCCAATAGCAAAATTATTATTGACATATACTAAAACTTAAGGAGTTCACCATGTTTAAAAAATACCAATATATTTCTAACCTTAGCCTGATGTTCTAACACACTTCTAACTCTAAATTGTTTTAAAATATTGACAAAGATAGATGATGATTTATAAGTTCCTGACTTAAGAACAAAAATAATATAACAATTTCATTTTACCAATGGAAAATTATTATTTAGATAACAATTAAACTACCTATATCAGGGATGAGATTTTGTACAGCCAGTAATTAATTGTCTATGGCCAAAGGAACCTAACACACTTATCTAGGTTGTATATCATTGATTTTTGAAAATTCATTAGATACTATTGGTTGCAAATTCATATAACTAATTTGACTTTAGTTACAAAATTTGTGCCAGTCAGTGTATTAGCTTGACCAATTCTAAACTGCTTGGACCAATTATAAATTTAAGTTTGGTTGAACTGATCCAAAATTGGTCAGCAATTCCATTTTGTCATCAACACATACCTATATCTGCTAATACACCAGGTTAGAAATATATTAATAAATCTTTAACATAGGGGTTAAAGAAAAACTCATTTGTAGGTGGTCAAAGACCAAACAAGATACTAAAAAATTATATATTTATTATTATCATATTCCATTTTGCATTATTTAGGGTGTTTTTATCAAAAAGTATAAAACAGATACAGAGTTCAAGCAGGCAACTCCATTTGTCATAAAGTTTATATTTTCAACAATGGTCTGGAGGTTCACAATATGGCTGAATTTTGGATATCAGTAGCACAATGTAATGACAAAATATTCTTCAGAATATCTTTAAATGGTTGGTAGAATCAATAGTACTGCATATGAATATGGTGGTTGATACCAGAGGAGATTCAATACACTATTGCAGTCACTTCCTTTATTATCCCAAATTCTCTACTTTTTTATGACAACACAGTATCTAGTTGAATATATTATGCATTAATATAAAATTCATTGTATGTTGGGCATGTTTATGAAATTTGTGCAGTCTTAGGGATTGTCTTGTGTCAATATAAAATTGAGCAGCTTTATTTTAATTTTGAGTTGCCTTAGGATTAGTGTTAGAGATCATAAAGATCTAATAACTATGTTAGACTAATCCTAAGGCAACAGTGAATTTTAAATTTGCACTGGCCAATCTTAAGATAATGCTATTTTATAAATTTGTGCAACATTCTATAGGTTTTGTCAAATATATTTTATATTATGCTTGTACTACTAACTTTTAGTAGATTATATTTCTAAAAATAAAATTATCTACCCTTTGTATTTTAGAGAATCGCGTGGATAACTGTCCATACTTATCAACTCATTATTGTCATGATATAGACTTTAATATTTATGCAAATATTCATGCAATAGATCAACTAAAGATATTGTCATCTATGAAACAAACAAAAAAGATGTTATTTGATATTAATTCCAGCATTAAATGTAAGTTTTTTGCCATAGTTTGACTAGGGTTTCCAACAAGTCAAGATTTCAGGAAAACATTTGTATTTTAAAAATTTGCTGTCCTGATTCAGAAGAAAATATTATAGCCTTTACTGCAAATAACAGTGGTTTATTGCAAATTTCAATGCTGCAAACATTTTTTCAAAATGAATACTAGAATTTATACTTATATTGATAGATTTTGGGGTAAATTTTTGGATTTCTAGCATCTGTTTGACAAGTACAAAATTCTCATGCTCCATGTGGAAATTTCACATTTCAAAATTTACATTTCACCTATAATAGTTATTTTGTTACTATCTATTAAACACATATTTATGATTATTTATTTTCAGATTCTAATTATTTGAAGGACAGTTATTATAGCCTATACTCCAAACAGTTGTTTATTTTAAACTTTGATGCTTCGACTTTTTTTCAGGAAAATACTAAAATATTCTGGGTTTTGTAGATTATAAAGACTAAGAACATATATGTGGTGTGTTCATTTCATTTTTTGCATAATTTGAATTGCATTTGTGTATATTTTCACAGATACACATAATAAATACCTAATACATTTCTTTTGATATGTACAAAGAAAATTAGTTAGATTTTAGGCTATTGAGGATGTTCTATTCATAATGCCTATTCTGTAGGTTATACAGACCCAATAATTACAAACCAAATGGCATTAGATTGTATTAATAGGTCATAACTGAGTCAGGATATTTTTGGAAAGAGTAGGGATTTTCATTTTGATGTCAAGATGAGAATCGTGTTTGACATATAACCATATAACACTTTTTATTTTTGTTTTGCAAAATCAGAATCATTGCTGGACTTTATTTTAAATGTTTGATGAGAATCTTTTTATAAAAAATAATTTTTTAATATAGGTTTGTTTGGTACTTTATAAACCTACTATTCATAATAACAATAGCTACAGGAATCTATCTTTAGAAAATAAGTTCAGATAATAGACAGGTATATTGTTATGCTTAAAACATATTTCTTGTGAATATTCAGTACCTACTTTGAAAAAAGTGTATGTTTAGAAGAAGGTACCTATATAACTTATGTGTTTCTGTCATAAAATTAACCTAATACTTTCTTTTAGGTATGCTATCAGTTTAGGCAATTATTGTTTGATTTTGAACTTAAATAGATAGCTGCCAAGTATTTTGGATTACTTAGAAATGGTGAAATGTGAAATTGGTCATTTAGGTCCTATTTTGGTATCTTTGGTATTTTAATATGTTGATAACCTATAGTCATATTCTGTTACTTTTTGAATCAACTGTTATAATTTATTGTTTTTGCAGCATTATTGACTGACAATTTGAAAATCTCTGGAAATAGGGTATTGAATTGGCTAAAAGGGTTAAATGTGACTAGCAAATCTTCTGACTCTTTGATCAGTCTTCAGCAAATATCTAAAAATCTATTTGAAGGGCTGATAACTCGACTCAATCAAAAGGGCATCTATGAATTTTATAAAGATCAAAAGCTGTTTTTAACAAAGTCTCTCAATGACAGTTATGGTTATTTGCTTGATGTTTATATAGATGTCTCAGGCATCCCTCGGCATAAGAAGTTGACATCCAATTTCCTTGTGAAATGTGCCAAATTTAAACTACCAAATTCTAATATATTGGTTAAGCTTTTTGAAGGAAAGGTAAATCACTTTTCTTTTTGTAATTAAAACTATAAATATATAATTATTTTGACTCCTAAAAATATTTAAAAATGTAGGTAATGCTTTTAAATTCGTAGATTATATATTTATATAAAATTTAAAGGTAAAGAATACAATTCCTAATAGCCAAGTCCTTAAATTAGTTAAATTTCTTAAATGTACCCATAAAAATACACAAAGACAGGTAGCTAAAATTTGGCTTTACAATTGTTTCTTTGTTTTTTTGCTTCAGATTAGTGAAGAAATTAAAAATGTTTCTACTGGATTTGCCTCTTGGATAAAGTTTTATATTTCTGTTGAACATCTCATAGATGTGAGTAGTTGCCAAATTGGAAACTTCATACTTATTAAGCTATTACTAATGAAGTATTGTTTTTTCCTTTATATATGAAGGATGACTTTCTGGGCTGATTTTTATGACTCTAAATGAGGTTAAATTTTGGATTACTATAGTTTGAATTTTTCAACCTTGTTCATAAGGACTCGAAGACTCATTTGGCTTAAAATGTCAATTCAATTTTTTAATTTGTCTATATCACAAAGTTAAAACACAGTTATATGCTTTTTAGATTCAGAACCCAAAATGTTTACAGATTTTTTTGTGGTGAATTATGAGTAGGGCTTTCTTTGATTAACAAAGGGTCGAAAGCAAAAATCTCTAATTAAGAATTAGTTAATATTTGTTTTCTGCTTCAATAAATACATATATGATAGCGATGTAATTTACATGTTTGATAGACATGGAATGATGCGGGTATGTTTAAAATCATAGAGTAATAATATAATTATTACTCTGTGATTAAAATTGTTCTGAATGATGTTTGAATGATACTTGAGTGGTACGAAAATAATCACTGATTCCTGTATGACTCAGTTAGTTAGCTTGTATTGTACCAATCAATTAAGTGTCCACTGCTAAGATACATAGCTTATGATGAATGTTTTTTGTTTCAGATAGTCAGCATTATCGTAGAAAATATTAATAATAGAGAGTGTTTAAGTCAGCTAACTATTTCCACTCTATGTCCCTTGTGTGTTGAGCATGGATTGCATTTGCCAATGCCCAAGATCAGTTTCCCACAGTTCCATGCTTGTCCTGGGCTGTGCAAGAATCTTTTGCGTGGGTGTTTCGCAGGTGCGCTTGGAGCGTTCAATAGCTGGAACGAAGCTATACTTAACTTAAAAGATAACCTATCAGGAGATAAGGGCTTCACAGTTGACTCATTGAATACGATTGGATTTGTGAATCTCGAGAATGTTCTTAAGACCGCTCTGAAATATGAGCGTGTCATCGTCACTACAGACAATGTAAGAATATTATTTCTCAGTCTATTTAAGTATCTTCTATTTAATTTTAGAAATTTGATAGCCAAGTTTAGAAGCGATTGTTTATTTCCACATACAACATACTTTCATAAATCATTCCATAGACAATACACAAAGATATTTAAGTGTGGCCACCCATAAATTTCTTTGCATATACATTTCTATGATTTATTTATGTTAAGTCGGAGTACACCACAGATATGAGAATATACACTGGATTCATTTGGCCTAGGTTGCAATTGTAATAACTTCCATTCTTTGTTTGATTAATTTATCCTGTCTGTTATTGAACGTTGATGAAAAGATTGACAGGATTTTATTAAAATCTATAGTCATTGATCAGTTTGATTGAAATCAGAGATTAAATCAACATGTAAATTGCTAAAACAAATAGAACAACGTTGTTGTAATTTTTAAACAATATTAGAGAGGGAACGGGAAAGAGAGCGATTTTTTCAGTTTTACAGTTAAATGTTTAACCTATAGGTAAAGATTTTTCTATTTCTCATGATTATATTATGATGATAAACTTCACAATCAATAGTAATTTAATTTTGAGTAGTGTCGGCAAAATATTTAAAAATTATGAGTATTATCTACTTAGGCCTATGATAATAGTCCGTTAGCTCTATGAGCTACCTAGCTAGCCTTGCCATAGTATTATAGGAATTCTGAAAACGGACTAAGCTTTTTGGATATCTATGTATATCTCGTACATTTTAAATCCTAGAACATCTAAATTCGGTCAGTAGATTGAGCTTTGCCAGGTTAAAAATGTTTTCGAACTATGAATACTTAAAGTTGGTCATTTTTCTAAAATTGTTTCTTCTTTTATTCATCGCCGCTAATGGTGCCCAAACGTTTACTGATTTCAATGAAATCTGGCAAATAAATACGAGTATATTGAATGTCCGAGTGACCAGAACATTCTCAACAGTTCAATATTTACTTAGATCCATAGCAACCTAAACATTAGGTATAGCTAGCCGTGTTTAATTTCATTTATTTCAAGAATTCGTTTTGGCCTTTTTGGTCAATTTTATTATATTATGTATTCTACAGACTTACTATTTGTTCTATAAATTTTATCAGTGTTTTCTGATTACAAATTATATTTGATAGCAAATTGTAACCTTTTATAATTCCTGAATACATTTGTTTATTATCTTTAGAGTGATTTTTTTGGCATTTTCTGATGACAAATTATGTATGTTTGATAGTGAATTGTAACCTCAGTGACAATTTCTACAATAACGTTTTTAAAAACGATAACAATTCTTAACCACAATGGATATTTGTAGAGCTAAAAGGTCACAACAATATTACAATGCTTGTTTAAATCTCTGGAATTATAAAGTTGGATAATTCATTAACTAAACATATTTTTGTGAGGGTAGTAGTAAAATATAGTTTAGCTACGTAAATCTAATTTGTGTTTTCTGGTTGCTCTAGAGACCGGCTAAAATAACATTTGTAGTTCACGTTAAATCTATGGCCGCTTTCTATTACGAGTACGTGACCGATTTTATTAACACCGTTTCCTTAATGTGATCTTATTTCATTGCTGAAAGTAAGATTTAATACGCATATAGATGTTTTTTAGGTGAATGTCTCCACATAGCATAATTCGATATTTGCCTTAATTGAATAAAATGTTATCAAAAATTTGGAGAATAATTGGAAAAGTTGAGAAAAATCACAATAATTTTAATTTTACAGTGGGGAGGGGGGTCTGTGCCACATCAAAATGCATGAGAATGATATGAATTGGATTTCATCATCATATGTTTCAATTCTTCCTTCCTATCAATCAGCTTTTCCATGTTTTTTCTTTTTCTGGCCTAGTAAATTTCTCGGAATATTTCTCTAACCTACCCAGCTTTCTCTTCCTTTCTAAGTCTGTCTAATTTTTATACTTTTGAGCCTATGTTTCTTGTTTTTTGTATTTGTTCTTTATGAAACTCCTGTTGTTAAGTTGTTTTATTTTTGTTTTAATAAGGCGAAACGTCGACATTAAAAAGAAATTTCTTTGCCCAAATTCGTGGTCCTGATTTTTATTTGCGGTAAACTGGACTATAATGTAGGAATCTCAATTAATTTATGAAACATGCTGAATAGTAGAAAGTATTATATTTTTAAGGAAAAAAAATTTGAATTACGTATATAAAATCTAACTGTTTGATGTTAGCTACCTATTTGCTGAATGCCTTGCTCATATCTTGCAACATTTATCAGCATTTTCATGATTAAAAAGATAGAATAGTTTTGATATCTACAATTATCAGACATAGATATTTCCAATATATCCAATAACTAAAGAAAGAAAGACTTGGTTAATATTATACGCTAGGTAAAAGGTGTTTGCTAAACTGCATATGCTTTATACAGTGCCTACAATTCATGAGCAAATATATCTTATTTCGTTTTAGGGGATTAAATTACTTGTTTTAGCGATTGTTTTTTAAGCACAGCAGCTACATATTATAAAGCTATTAACACAATTTGGCAGTTTATTTATTATTGTTATCTGAACCTGAACTTTATACTTACCTACATGTTTTTATAGAGTAGGTAGTATGTGGTTAATCTTTTCTTTAAAAAACGTTATATTAAACAATTAGTACGAAAAAATAATTTCATTTTTTGTTGCATTTGAATTTTCATAATTTCATTTTTGCTAAAATATTCAGTTTTTGTTAAATATGGTGCATAACTAAACCTCAAACGCTTTTGTTGAATAGCAAAATGATTTAGTTAAAATATCTAGGAGAGGTCGGTCATGGTTTGTAGAAGATTATTAATTCATGAAGAAGTTCAATTAAATTAAATATAAAAAAAGACATAAAACAACTGCTTAGAAAACGGGAAATTATTATTTTGGGCTTCTAATCTTTGTCGACACATACATTTTTAGGAGGCAACATCTGGATGGTACTATCTAAAAGAACTGAAAACATAAATATTAAAGAAAAAGTCTAATTAAAAGAGAATTACCAAAATCTTTGATTTCAAAGTTTGACTTAAAACTTTTTCTAAAAGTATTACCGTATCTGAGACTGGACGCCTATCGTTGTTTAAGTGATGGGTGAGACCATCTGGAGAACCTTAAACGGCCCTTCCTATGTTAAATTCCGATCTCTTATATAAAATAATCTCATTTTCAGGTTTATCCAATTGGTCTAAAATTCAGCATACTGACTGCGCTCTTGATGTTTAAAAAATGGTGTGATACAACGTCCATTAGAAATCGTTTTTCTTAGAAACATTTTATGTTATTTTTATTAAGCTATGTATTTTATATGTATGTTACTTGCAAGTAGTATTGATTTAATCATAATTTTAATTTTAAAGAAATCCCATTTCCAGTGGACGTATAGGATTACGCCATTTTTTAAGTTACAGCAGTCAGTATCCTGGATTATAGGCCAAATGGATACATGAAAATGTTTAAGGGACATGATTTTAACAAAGGACGGACCATTTAAGGTTCTCTATTGGTCTCAACCATCGCTGAGACAACAGCAGACGTTCATTCCAAGATACCAAGACATGGCTGAGTATAGGAATACCAATAACAATTGGTTAGCTTTTCAACTCCCTCCTGACCCCTCCTAGCTCCCTATCTATATGCATATGCGAGATAGTTTCTTTGTTACCCATAACTTCGTCTATTAACTGGCTTTCAGTATTGTATAAGATTTTTATCATGAACTTTTAATGTTACGAATTAAGATATTGAATTACACGAATGGTTATTCTGCTGTTCATGAAAAGGATTACTGCAGTGTGAGAGACATGTTTTTAAGAAAAAAAGGTGGTAGTCATACTTTGAATCTGAGAAACTATGGATACTATTCCATAGCAATGTGACCATTGATAGTCAGGGAATATTATTTCGCCGTCCGTCGCATTTTTTCTCCGCTCTACCAAACATTTTCGGAGCCTCTTGTAGCTCAAACTCATAACACTGAGAATACTAAAATTAGTTGTTAATCATAATATTTAAAAAATAATAAGATTTGGCGATATAAAGCACAATTCAAGGAAATTCGGACATACAACCGCAAAATGACAGACACTTTCTGTATATTGTACGACATTTGCGTTACGACTACTTCATCAATCTTAACTACGGCGTTTATAAAAATACTACAATCCTGAAAATTGATTCAAGATTAATGAAATTCGAATTTTTCGAACAAATTTTCCAAACGAATATTTGGTATAAAAATACATAATATGTATTTTTATACCAAATATCCGGCTTCGTTTGAGAAATTGTTCGAAAAATTCGAATAATATTAATCGCTTTGTAGAGGATGATCTCTTGAATCAATCAATAAGTATATTATACCCATATAAGAGCTTCGTTTACTGATGTTATACTTCGGGAGCATGTGAGCTTCACCCTACGGGAACGAGAGACTATTCTCTTGGCGACCACCAGAGGACCTTAAATGGTCTTATGTTGAATTCCTATCTTTTTCTCGTTTATCTTATGGGCTTCTATTTAATTTAGGGAACTCACTTCTGTTGATGTTACAAGTAATTAAAAAAATTCCTACATTCATGAGATATATTTTTTTATATACAGTACTACTTGTAAGTACTATACATATAAAATAGACATCTTTAAAAATATTATAAATTATTTTTACTAAAACCTATTTCCCGTGTACGTAGGTACCGTAACAATTTTTTAAAATACGGGTAGCAATAACTGAAGTCAGTATCCAATTGGATAAACGAAAAAAATACGATTTTGTGGGATAGGAATTTAACAGCAATAACCATTTAAGGTCCTCTTGTGGGCTTAGGCACCGCTGAGACGACGGCAGACGTCCAGTTTCTTTGTACTGAATTTAATATCTAAAAATCAGGATATGTCACTGTTGGGACCTGATCGTTCCCATAGGGTGAAGCTCATGGGCTCCCGCACTATGCAGACTGATGTGTACAAGTGGTTTTAACAAATGATGTATTTTTCTGTGTTGTATTTTGTAGATGAGGACATTTTGCAAGTATGTAAAAGAAGACCAGTTTCCACCTGTGCAATATCCTCACATTCCCAATTTGTGGAAAATAAACTCTTCTCGAGAAGGATTGTCGAATAGATTAGATAAACGTCTGAGGCAGTTGAACTCGGTCAAATCCAGTTTCAGTCGCAACCTCCTCTCGGGTTTCGTGCAATCCTGCTCTACGGCACCTAATTCTACATGCTGGAATGGTGAAACGTTTGCAAAGTAAATTGGAGTGAACTCCGTGTAGAAAAATAATACAGACGATAAAAATGTTTGGGTGCCTATAGTCTTAGAATAAATCCCGAAGTAGCAAAAGATTGAGGAATTCATAGAGGAATAAAAACATTAGCTGTGTAGTTCCACTATAACCTAAGTAATACTAATCCAGATAACTTTTCTAAAATAAGATTCATATTTAAAAGAATGATAGTTATTGGCTAACATCACTTATAGGTACTACTCTAAAATTCAAATGAAATAGCCTCTTTTGCTCAAACCTGATTTAGATTCCACAAGATATCAAAGACATAGGTGGTATTAAAATTTCAGATGCCTCACATTTATGGTACGAACACCAAAATTATTTTTTAATAGAATGGTTTACAATACTAAGGAGTTTGTAAATTAGTTTAGAACTCTAATTGAATTCAATCACTAAAGTCGACCTCAAATTCAGACTTTGGAGAGTTAGGATACACTAAAAAGTATCAGATATGAAGAATGTATGTTATATACTAAATTGGAACTCTTTCAAATTTATGAGTAAATCAAATTTTCTTTTTTTTCTATATTTATAGAATTTTCAAATATGACCAAATTTTCACCCAAAAAATTGTTGGGAATAAATTTTTGTTGTTGAAATTTTCGCATAATATACATAGTTTATCACAATTTCTCTAGGGTTCAAATAATTAATTTTTTTGGCATTTTTTAAGAATTTGGCCATGTGGACAAAAATTAATATTTTCAACACGTGGAATGCGGTACATGGGTACCACATTGCATACCCCCGAAAAACCTTCATTTTACAGATAAAATCTGATTTTTTCATTATGTAATAATATGATGCTATTTATATTTGATATCCATTGTTTTGAAAACAAAATATTTCTGAGTATTTGATGGGTGAAGCTGAACTTTATTTTTGAAATTTACACCAAAATTAAATGCACTTCTGTTTGCTAATTTGTCACTATTGTCCAGGTAATTAAATTTCCTAAATTAGTCACCGTATGTATAGGTAGGGGGTATATTTTCTAGGTTGGGAACTTCAGGATTCTATAAAAGTTACTTATAAATTGTATTCTAAAATTAATTCTTATAAGCCAACATCAAATACCAACTATTTTGAGACTTTGTCTTTTGGTGAGCAAAGAAAGATGAAGCATTTGAAACTGTCCCTTATCGTTGCGCCTGTGTAGGGAGTTTCAAAAACTTGAAATAAACAAAACAGAGCAGAAAAGTATGAAATACTTACTTGTATAGGAAGCTAATAGATCGTTGTTTGAATAACATTATTTTGATTTTTAGTGAATTACCGACATTCTTTGAAGATAATTTTTTACATGATTTAATCAAATGTAATATAGAGGTTTTTAGTTATGTTAACTGATCTGGCGTCTTGATACCAGTCGGGTGACAAATTGAACATATGTACATGTTCCAGTTTAATTAAATTAGCATCTTGATGGATGTAATTTTGATAATATGTATATATTACTAGCCAGAGGCCCTTGCTGACATGAAAAATGGGTAATCAGTTTTCTAAGGACTGTAGCTAATGTTCATAAAAACATCATTTGTTGCTGTTGGAAAATTATGAGATTTTGAATATGACTTTTAATGACGATTTAACAGTCTTTCTTAATATATGGGAGGAGGTTTTCAGAAAACAGAAGGAGTTTTATGTAACAACATAGGAATAACAATTATTATTAACACTTATCCTAGTTGAATTATGTCTATAAGGTACTGGCAATGCGATATGACGCACCCAGACATACATATACCTACATTTTAAACGTGCTTCATATTTCTATATATCATGAAGTTAGTTGAATGTTTGTTTTAAATAATCTGTCTCTTTTTAAACCGTTCATCTTAATATTAGGGAAAACCTACGCAGTCAGCAAGCCAAACAGTATTTAGCTGTCTAAGCTGTCAAACTGTGGTTGATAGCTATTAATTATTGTACTTGCGGCATGTGTATATGTACAATGTTGTAGTTTTTTTCATATTCAAATTTAAATAGAGTTGCTTTCGTAGTTTTTTAAATGACCGAATTAGGACAAAATCCACTCTTAAAATTCGAAAAAGCTTTTCTAATACTTCGGATAAGATAGCTTCTTTAGATGATAAATCAAAAAGCACAAAACCTCTGGCAGACCTGACAGATTGTGTTTAAACGTTAAAAATCTTGCTTAAAAAACATTGGATGGTAGCTCTATTTGTGTCAAATGTACAGAGTGGGCTATAAGTCCCTATGACTTTTTAATTCCATACTTTCCATTGATGGGTTGAGTTAACATTTGGTACACCTGGGAAAGATTCATTTACAACATTTTGAAACAAATCAATATGAGGACCAATCTCGGAGCCGATTGGCTTCAAATTTGGTAACACAAATCCGTAAATATATTTCGGAAAATATTGATAATCGATTTATTTTGCCCTCAATCCCCCAAAAAATATTTATAGATTTGTGCTACTTAGCGCCCAATGGACTTAGACATCAAGTTTCAAATCAATTTGATACACTTTAATTTTTGGATATGATGACGTCATTGGCCCCATGTTGATGAATCTTCCCCCAAGGTACATGCATACCAACTTTTAGCTAAACCATTAATCGGAAGTAAACATTCAAAAGTTGTAGAAACTTGTGGCCCACACTGTACATAAATTTTTCGATTAATCGACGCTATCGTGAATCTCTCTGATCACGGACTTATTAAAATGGCCCCATTTATTTTTTGCAGAAGAAAAATGGGTTTTGGTTTAGGTACAAAAGATAATCAAATAGTTATGATCCGGGAGCTACAGTGACCAGCGCGCGTTGTGCTACGGATCGGGAGGTATCTAATTCGAGTCCCAGTCGTGGAAAACTTTCTGGTTACTTGGTGAACAAGGTTCCGAAAGTGCTCAAGAATCTAGACGATCCATCTGATAATTGGTCCGGATGCTCCCCAGGAGAGCCGGTCTAAGTCAAGGACCGATCTTGGAGAGGTTGTCAATGTGGTGGACTGCGCTGCCACTGTGGCGTCCGTAGGTACTGGCTACACCGCACACAATCCAACCCGTAGGGGCGCTTGTGCTGTGATGGTCTACATGATCTCTATAGCCCAATTTCCAGGCCCAGCAGAGCGAGAAGAAGAGGTTTAATAATATCTCTCTGTCCCCAAAGGTTTCTTTGTTTTGTTATGTAGCACAAAATGGCAAATTTTGTGTTTGCGTTACACAAATGGTCTCTGTGCTTCCAGGGATCATTCAGTGTACGGGAGATATTGTGGGTAGCACCAAAAGTAAAGCTGTCAAAAATATTAGTTTTGATTAACCAAATAATTTGAAACTTTCAGGAAATGTTTATGATATTTTTAGACATCTTTAAATTTGAAGGAAATCGATAATATTTTACAGATCATTTGTGCACCGCAAGACTTGTCATTCTGTTCATGTTTTGAAGTGTACCACTAAACCTTTGAGAAGAGGGTATGATTTAACTCTCTCGCAGCTCCCGGACTATTAAGTCGTATCGAAATCGATTTTAAACTACCCTTGGTTCAGTCATTTATTGATCGAAATACACAATACATAGGAATCATTAGAAAAACAGGACTGATTTTCCCTTGAATATGTTTGTTTCTGCTTTGTAGATACACGAAACCAGTGATGGCCTTCAATATCAGAGGGCAGGAAAACAACCCAGAAGTAAAATTTAAAAGACTTTCTGTTCTGATTAATAATGTGAGACAGCATCTAAACGAAATGCGCGATTATAAGATAAATAAATTTAATGTAAGTTCAACAAAAAAATTTACCTTTTAAGTGTTAACGTGTTTTTTTATTTTACTTAGGCTGCTACTAGTAACATCGGGTGGGGGAGGCCATTTATTTGCTTTTATGTTGCAGTGTCCGGACTGTAGCCAGGGGAGGGGGGGGGAGTGTTTGGTGGGTTCGAACGAACTGCCACCCTCTCACTAAAAGGTCACCTCTATAAAACTTTTTATAAACTTGTATGCAATTTATTTAAATAAACTTCCAATTAATGTGTGAATACTAAATCAATTTTATTTATTTGTAAAAAATAGTCATTTTGTTTAAATTGATAAAAAATAATTGTTTTAAAACTTTTTTTAAATTTATGGGTTTAAAAATAATATTCTATTCTAAAATCAGTTAAACGTCTACAAAGAGAGAGATCTTAAAAAGAAGTCAAAAAGTGTAAAATGTTAGATGTTTTTTTTCAAGACAAACAATAATACTGTTACAATCTTATGTATGTTTTATTTGATTGATTTATTAACAATAGACACGTCTGTAAGCACAATAAAATGATTTTCGAAATTACCAGGTTTATCTTATTTAGATATACATGAAGAATTATTTGTTAATATTATTTTTTAATATTTGTGTAATTTAGTAACTAAATAAAATTAGTATGAAAATTTAAAAAAAAACATAACTTGGAATTGAACCCTAGACCCTTGGATCCTGAGACCTATGGTTGATGATGAGGTAAAACTTGTATATCTCCATGAGCGAGAAAACATTGACAATCATGCTGTACGATTGGCTGACAAATTTGGAGTTTCTCCAAGTATGCTCAGACAATTGCTAAATCTCCAACACATCTCTCCTTCTGAGAGTATACTTGAATACTTCAAACGCAACGTCGCCATTCCTTTTCTAGATCATATCATTGAAAACATAAACGAGCGATTTTCAAAGTTGTCTCTTATTGTTTCATCACTTATTGGGATCTGTCCCTTCAATCATCTGCACTCGCGACATGAAGATGGGTGACATAGTCGAGTTTTATAAATCTGATCTACCCTCACCAGAACTGATTGATAGTGAGTGTCAGGTGGAAAGTAAGATGCAACAACATGCTACCTGAATCCCGGCCAACAACTCTATTAAGTAGTGTGATGCTCAAATCTTCCCTAACATTTTCATACTACTTAAGATAAAATAATAGATCTAAATGAAGTAGTTATTACATGTTTATATTATTATATATGTAATATCGTTTCTTATAATTATACCCGATCGATTTACTATAATAGTATCGCATACATTTAGGATAGCCAATAATATATATAGCCAATAATATATATATATAACTAAGAAACATTTAATAATAACAAACTGTGCATACAATATTTGTATTACCATACATCTCGTATAAGCTAATTCATTATCAACCTATTTACATATTTTAATAAATATAACGTTAGGTAAAATAAATATTATTTATGATATTATTTATGTATATTATATTAAAAAGGTCACCTATTAACACAAACGAACCGCTCCCAAATAAAACCTGACTACGGACCTGCACTGTGGATACAAAATTAAATATGGCTGTGTTTGCAATTACACATTTACATCACTACATTGTAAACGATATAGATTTTGCTCAACTTCATTTTTCAGAGGGCCGTAACGTACCCTTATGGATTATGGGTCCAGATAATCTGGATTTTTAGCGGGTACAACATTTTAAGTGATCTAGTCAGGATACCATTTAGTTTATTGTAAGATTTTAATTTTATTGGTATTACATTTCCACCATTAATTGGATTTGAATCTTTTTTAATTCCAGAGTTTACATGAAATTCTGGGTAATTTACCTCCCATGAATACCACATTTTCAATTTCAGGTATCTTTTTCTTAAAGCAATAAATATTCTTCATATCAGATTTTCTAAAGAGAATTATGGTGCTTTTGACCCTTTTTCTGGAATTTCTTTGGACACATAATATTCTTCATCATCTGTATTATTGTTACAAATATTTGGGAGATCCACAATTTGGATTCAAAGACAGAAAATTCTCCCACAGTCTACATATATTAAAATCACCACCTCTTTTAGAGTTGACGTTATGTCACACTAATAGTGCGACAAAATAATGTCAAATCTAAAATAGTTTGTGATTTTAGAGATATATTCACAGGCATCAATGAGCAGTGTTTTTGAGTGTTTTGGTACCCGTTTTATTCAAGGTTTTTTCAATGAAACCTCTTCTGTTAAGTTATTGAATTTCAACCTTTATCGACTTATACGTATGGGAGATAAAGCAACGACAGAGTTGGATGGAGCAAAGATAGATGGATACAAAGATAGTAAAGGTCCGATTTCTATAACCAGTACTAGTAGGTATATAATTTCGCACTGGGTAGGTAAACGTCAAATGGTTCCTGAGATACATCACTTTAATGTTAGAAAATAGACCAAAATCTTTTTGCAGTTCCTGCTAATTTATGGTGCTAGATAATTTTATAGAGAAAACATCAATGGCTTTTAAATAAGCTAAAAATAGATTTGAAACTAAACGTTATCAATTTTGTTCAAACATACGAATAAAGCAAAAAATAAAATAAATGAGATTGGCCAAAAAGACCCAAAAGATTTAGCTTTAACAGAACAAATTCCAAAAATACTTAAAATAAAAACATAAAATTATGGTTAACTTGATTTTAGGTTAGTATCTTATTCCAATTCAACCTCATTTTTCATTTCCATTATAAAGTATTTTCTAAGCTAGTTAAACCTTTTCTAAAGTGCTAGACGTTATGAGATAATTCTTTTCATATTCACCAATTTTACGGCTGTGAAAGTGTGCAAATTTTTTTAATCGGTTAAGTCATTATTGTCTTTAGATATATAGTAAGTGACTTTGATTTGTAATTTTAAAACCAACGATTTCGGCGCCTAAGCCCACTTAATAAATTATGTAATGTAATCAATTCTAATTAATAACTTTCTAATTTGAAGTATATTGTAACTTCACAAGTGCATTGATATTCTAGTTACATCACTACCAGATACATAATTATCAGATGTCAGCTTTTTAACTGTTGGTAAAACTTTGAAACCTGATTGATGAGTTTCAGTTATATACTCGTAGGGGTAGTGAGCCTAATTTTCATATTGTGGCTAAGGAGGTGTTTGATCTTTCAAACTAAGTTGCAGACGGCGCCAGATCTTCAGAGGATCTTGTCCGATCTGCTATTGACTCATTGTATGAAGTACACTAACATGGCGCAATCAGTGTGGTACTTCTATGAATGAGATTAGACTCTTCCAGTTCTATATCGTATGATTTAGGTGCGTACTGCTTTATAGGTGCCAAGAGAATAATAAATTGTATTTTTAATTTAGTAACTTTTTTATCACTCGTGGATCCTGTGCACTCGTTGCTCGCTGATCTGCCAGTTGTCTGGAATCAAATCCAAGAGTTCGAAAAAGGTCCTTACGGTCACCAGCAAACAGTCGACATTTTTAAAAATTCGTCTGTCAATTTATCGTATGTTAACTTGTCGTATTTAAATAGTCTTATTAAAATAGTTGTACTGAAAAAGTCGTAATATTTAATAAGTCATTTGTAAAAATCGTGTTCAAATAGTGGACAAATTGAATACGTCTTCTTACATACAACAAGCACATTATTTACTGCCCAGTGTATTTACTTGTTGGATTTTAAGCTCCTTTTAGAACTTTTCTTTATTTCCATTATTTATTATAATACTGGACCAAAAGATGGTTCGATAGATCGCTTTCAAAAACTTACAATAAATTAAATAAATTATGTTTTTAGGTTGGATAGTTATAACTTACATGGTACTAAGTGGGTACGACTGTATATTAATTTGTTTAATGAATACTATATAAAAAAACAGGTAAACTTTGATAAAATATACTATCTTATTTATAATACTCGCAAATGATAGCCCAGGACAGCTGTTTCGACCTTGTTGGGCCTCATCATCCAGACATAATCACAGCCTGAGCAGTACAATTTTTTTGTTTATTTCATATCAAAGCATAAAAGTGAGGAAAAATTGCTGTGTTGCATAAGAAGAGAGAAAATATTCAGAAGAAATATGTTGGAAATCCTGTTTCCTTTATTAAAGGGCACTCATGCCAGGCTGTCAAAACAGGTCCTGGCCAATCAATGGGATAAAAGTAGTAATAACTTACGACCAAATATTAATTTATTTTTTAAAGATTTTATCTCTATTCATCCTAGTCGTTACTTGAAACAATAAACTCTGTGGCCGGTGGCGGGGTGTAATTGATCACTTTTCATTCCGGGCATCGATTGAGCTGAAATGTGGCACACATGTACCCTCTAAGTCTAAAGGATTCTTGACATTTTGAGCCGATATCATCAGATTTTAATTGAATTTTATCGATTAACTTTATATTAGGTGGGTTAAGACCAATTACCTACTAGACATTTTTTAAATATCAATGATTAACGATTTCTTGGCCGACTAATTTTATTGATTTAAAAAAATAATAAAATCACCTAAATGGTTCTTTATTGTCCAACAAAAAAATCAATAAGACTCCAAGTTAGATCCAGTACAGTTAGTGTATCAATAGATTTGTTTATACGAAGGCCGTCATGCAGTAGATGTATTTTAACAACTTTGATTTTTGACCAATAACGATTTCATTTAACCCGCCCCGGCTAAAACGTTTTTGTGTCCTTGGTCGGTACCTTTGTTTTGGTTATAAAACTATTCATTTCTTTTGGCTGTTTTACATAGTAATAAATGCTTTGTGGCTAGTTTATTTTATGTGTTTAAGAGTAATAATAAAGAAACTCTGATAAAAATGTACTACTTATCTATATTACTCGCAAATGATAGCCCAGGACAGCTGTTTCGGCCTTGTTGGGCCTCATCAGCTAGGCATAAACACAGCCTGAGTAATATAAAATGTTCGTATATTTCATACCAAAGCATAGAAGTAAAGAAAATTAGCCAATTTTGCATAAAAAGAGAGAAAGTACAAAGAAATGACCAATAACGATTTCATTTAACCCGCCCCGGCTAAAACGTTTTTTTATGTCCTTGGTTGGTACCGTTATTTTGGTTATAGAACTATTCATTTCTTTTGGCTGTTTTACATGCTTTGTGGCTAGTTTATTTTATACTTAAAAAGAGGACTAAAGTCTAATAAAATCTAATTGAGCAGAAGGTGCCTACTGCCTAGTTGACGTCTTAGGCATAGATACTCGTGGTAACTAATTATTAAGTGATTGTCTGCATTAGGCGCATGACGTACCTGTAGCGATAAAACAAAATAGCCATAGTTGGCAATGGAATCTACAAACTGGGGTGTTCTTGCCAAATGGGAAAACCGCCATTAATTTACCATTTTTATTGCTTTATTGCACCACACTGTCGCCTGGCGTTGTTTGTACTATGTACAGTGAGACAGCACAGTCTAGTTGACTTGGTGAGTGGGAGCAATTGTTAAAAATGGACTCTCAGGCTGGTAAAGTCTAATTGACTACATTTGGTTTACTCTCCCCCAATAGATCTTCGATGCATGATGATAGCATAGGATACCGACTGTTGATGTTTCAAAGTTGTGGCTCTGAATTATTAATTATAAGTACATAGATACTTATTGTTGGCGACAACAGTTAAAGAAATCTACGCCTTTACGAGATAACTACCAGTAAAATTTACACTGTTGATTAACTAGCATCTATGTATGATTGTAGATGTTACCTGTAGCCATTTATCAAGTGATGCTATTGTTGTCCATTTATTAATATTTTGGCATGGGTACCTGCAGGTTTCGGTGGGCTACTAGTTATAAAACAATCTAATTAATTATTCAATTTTGGGGCGTGGGAGGCATAAAATATCCTTTCTCGATTAAATATTTCTAACAATAGTAGGGTATAATTAATTGTATAGATTAAAAAATGGGAAATGTAGAAAGTTTTCCCAATACACCAGAAACGGCGATGAAAAAACACAAAATTGTATTTCTAAATCGTATTTTAAAAGTATTTTAGGATAAATTCTTTTTCACGAAAGAAAATTATATTAAAATTTCAATTGTACAAAATTGTGTATAGAATAAAATCTTTGTTGCAGCAAACATACAAAAATAAAATTAAACAATCTGGCAAACCTTCGACAGCACTAACACCACAGAATTGAATATAATCTAACCAAAAGAAGTGTGAAACATTCTATCACACCATTTAACCATAAGGAGCGAAACAACCTATAGCTTCTTCTTCTTCTTAATTCTGGACCGGGGGAGCCCCGGCCGTCCGCTGTCCTCGGCCGATTCTCTCCAGAAACTGGATGATCCTTGGGGGGTTGCTGAAAATGCGCTCAAAGCTGGGTCTGGGGTCGTC
>JAUYWI010140749.1:0-19968 GCA_034780595.1 Parotoplana pacifica | reverse complement strand
TTCAGGGCTATCACATTGATTGAATAAATTTTACTATTTTAGAAAGGTGGAACTTCTTTTTGCACTTTAGTGTATAACAAAAATATTTAACAAAATACTGTTTATAAAATAGACTTACATATTTCAGCAGAATAGAGTCAAAGCACAATTGAGTAATATGAAACGTAGACTAAAAAAAGATTTTGTGTGTTCCATTTATAATAACTACGTACTTTCATTCCTGCAATACAATCTAACCAATCAGAAAACAAAATTTTGTAACAATATTTTAGTATAGAATCGTTCCTGTACTTGTATCTATTCATATCTCTACCTAAGTGGGTATTACAAACATACTCAATTAATTAAGCTATCAACAAGTATTCTGTATCCATATAACTATGGTCAACAGCATTTTATGTATACATATAAAGGTATCGTTACTAAACAAGTAAGTACGGGTCGATTAAATTGATGGAAACGAAGAGTGTAACTAATGAAAATAGGTGGCCAAGAAAAGATCAATATTTTATAATTAAAAAATAAAAATGAATCAAATCCGTCCATGCAAATATAACCTAATCATTGAATATAAAGTATACAGCAGTAATCGAAGAACCTGATTCAAAAATCTATTATGGAAAATCAATAGTTTAATGATATATGAACCTACTTTAATTATGAGGTCTCTTATAACTTGAGCATATTTAAGCGACAGGTCCTGTTGCATATGCTGCACACAAAGGCAGTGTCGCCGGGATGCGTCGTCTCTGCCCTCTCACGTCTGCATTTTCTATTTTCTTCCCACTGCTTTTCTCTTTTCTGCTCTGACGTCGTGGGAGTCGCCAGGCACAGTTGTCAGCTGCCACTGTTTCAAAGCCAGCTGATGGGATGTCATCTGTTTTGTCTCGCTTGCATACATCTTTGTAGCGAAGTATGGGCCTTCTTGTGGGTCTGGAGTCAGTAAAGTCTTTGGGAACTATGCCGTCTTGCATGCGGGTGCCATGGACGAGCCAGCACAAGCGTCTCTTGGTGAACAGGGCAAACATGCTGAAGGTTCCTGCCCGTGTTAGGACTTCATTGTTGGTGTGATGTGGGCATCAACAAAATGCCCAATTATTAGAGTTTTTGTGAAATAAAATTAGGAACTGTTGAATATGAACATGTAAAACCAACACCTGGTTGCATAGTGCTATCAGCAAAATTTTGTAGTTCTAAAATAAAATAATAGTTCAGTTTTTAATTAATTTAAAAAAAATGAAAACCAAACTAGCACCTGCAAACACATCTCTATTGCTTATATGAAAGTTACATGGCACAAAAACTGAGCTTCCTAGCAGACAAAATAAAAGATAGCTTTATATATGTAGCTGAAAATGTGCTTGACTTGAGGATGTAAAAAAACAGTGTTCATATACATATGTATAGGTCAGTCTTTAAATTAATTTCGTTTTTCTAGAACTTACTACGTTGTAAGTTTTCAAGAATAATATTATATTTAGTATGTCGGCTATCACATTGTGCAGAAATTGATAAGAATGGTGATTATATTTGAACTTAATGTAGGTACGTATTTTGATTTTCTTTTTTGGGACTAACCCAATACAATGTTAAATAGGTGATGCTACCATGCAAACCTAAGATAAAAGATTTGGACGGTCAACTCATTTTATAGAATAATGATATAATGTAAGTTCCCAGCATTTAAGTTGAAAATAAGAACAAAATAAGTTCTGATAAATAAAATTAGCAGATAGTATATTTAATCAGATCATTTCTAATCAATAAATTTAGTGAGTGATGTGAGCGTTTATAAGAAATAAGGGCGGAAGAATTCAATCTCCAGCATAAATAACATAATTATGAATGATAGACAGACAGACAGCATTTGAATAAAATAAATAATCGATTGAGGCTACATTTAACAGAGATCTAGATGAGTAACTATATTAATTAAACGGATTTTTAGTAAATTTCTTTAATAATAAAAGTCAAAATGGTAGCTACCTTATATCCATATCTCTGCTACATACATAAGACCATTGACTACATAATTAGTGCAATTTCTATTTGCAACTATAAGACAAAAGAATATGTAACCAAATAGGTAATTATTATAGAATAACAATTTATAAGAAACTCGATCAAATAAAGCCAATCCAACAAAAAGTACGAAATAAATATTTCATATGGTCAAATATTATAACAAAATTCAATTAGCACAATTAGGCTGAATATGGTGAATATGGTGAATAATAAAAATGATTCGCTTCATGAAATAATTTAAACAAACGAACGTAAGGCAAAATGGTAGTAAATGATTTATACAATTAGATATAGAGCTATAATATGCTCTACATACAAATAAATAGGAATGAACTGCTAAGAAAGAACAAAATATAGACACATACTCTCATTAATGTGAGGTTTCTTACAAAAGGCAATAAATTATGTAGGTAATTAGTCGATTTTGATAACAATAAACAAAACATCACATTAAAAAGATGACAGTGTAATTATTTTCAATAAAAATTATGTAAAACTATAATTTTATAAAATCGTGTTATTTAGATACATACCTAGTTTTGGATGTACTGGAAACAAATTTTGAAATATTGTTTTACATAAATTTTATAATCATTGATTATGCACTTCTATACACTAGTACAATGCATTCTTTTCAACAGAATAACAATAAATAAACTAAACCATGAAAGTTTGTTTGACAAACTTCTACTTACTATATATTTATATACAGATTATACCATAAAAAAACAATGAAAGATAAAGTTCAAACTACAAGACTATACTTCAAATATTAACTTAAAACAGATATGGTAATTTCAGTGTCCATGAAAAATGAATCTATTTGTGAATATTACATACACGAGCTTCATTATTATGTCTGGTTCATTATTGGAAATCCAACAAAGGAATATTCCTGAATAATCAATAATTGGAAGAAATCTTCGCATACAACACACTTCTTCCAGAATTATTAGATATCACTATTCTATTTAACAAAATAGCAACTACATACATCACTGTTTCTTTATATTATTACAATGTAAAGGAATTGTAGCCATCGCTATTGATTTCGAAGAATCACCTAAGGTCAATATGTATAAAGTGCCCAGATGAGATTGGACCAGATAATAGCAAACAAATTTTTAATACTTTGCACATTATTAGCAAAAATAAAATCGACATATATAATTTGGCCAATTTTAAAGAGAATTTTAAGAAAGAAAACTATAATATGTAGTTGTTTGTGAAGCCAAAAAATACAATACCCAAGCGAGAAAATATAATAAAAAATCAAAAGTGTATGCATGATTTTCAACTGATTATAGCATACATAGTAGATGTAGTAATGTAATATAAAATTACACCGCCATAGTTTAATACGAAATTTACACAGAGCATACATAATATGGAATTAATAAATAATTTAATGTACAAAATTTAAAACTACAAATAAATAAGATAGGTTCTCTATGGCTCTACTTATCCAATAAAACAGGTGCGAAACAGTGAGTTATGTTAGAAATACAAAAAGAGAGAAAATGACAAGACAATGGCACCAATAAGGCTATTTACAACTTTTCAACTTAATACAGTTAAAAACATTAATTTTAACACATTACTTCCAGTAGTAAGCGGCTTTTATAAATTAGATACAGCGTTCTGCAAACTTTTCGTTGATACAGGCCAAAATTCAAAATAAATCTATTATGAAGGCCACTATCAGTTAACATTAAATATAAAAGGTAATCATTGCCATAATGGCGCTGTTGCCAAACTAATGTACAGAAACATAGACATCAAAATGAAGCCAGCCAGCGTTTTGGGTATTTCTGTCACCTAAAATTCAGTCGATATTGAGATTTTTTATAACTATTCTAAGGACACACAAATTCTTGTAAAGACCACATTAGATATTTTATGTAGCCATTCTGAAGGCAACTAAAGTACGTCAAAATATTAAAACTGAGTTTGCGGAACGTTGAATTAGAAATGTGAATTCTATATATATAATTAATAGAAATATGTATGTTGTCATTCGTTAAATAAAATTTGACAAGCCTAGTTAATAAATTCTACTGTAAATAGATAAATCGTATAACTGAAATTTAGTTATTGTGATGTTGTGCAATTTCATTATTATAATAATAATCTTTCAGAACAAAAAGAACACCAATGTTCTCCAAAAAAGATTGTATGAAGTAAGAAGGGTTATATGCATAAAAATAAGCTTAAGCTGAAATTTTCACACGTATTTCTTCAATTGATTTTTATGGCATCAATTTATTTAGAAAATTAACATTGGAAACTTTAAACATTAATAAAATTTATGTGGTAAAAATAGCTTTCAACAAATAAATTTTAAGATAGTTTTATGCATACGCCCTAAGGACAACTATAGTATTCCCTGGGTATATGAATACACATGTTTACAGGAATTAGTAAATACATAGTAGAAAAATTATACAACGACGAAAAATACATAATTCAAACAGCAATCCTTTCATACATACATAGAGCTAATGAATAGGATCAAATAACAATGTAGGCCAATCAAAAATTGAATAGAATAAATACGATTAATGTTATGACACTAGCCTTTACAGGAATTTCAGAACTCATCGAAAACTTATATATAAGTGATAGAAGTATACAAATGTTCTAGAAATTTCCAAAATATATAATGGTAATATGTAATGTAATACTACATATGAGAAAATTATAAACAACTAAATCATTTCTTAAATAGAAAATTAAATAAATAGGATATACACGACATAGTTTTAAATGTTTAAATCAAAACATGGAGAATGACCTTTTTCAATTACAATACAAGCCGCGTGCTAAATTAGCTTTTAGAATAATCAACAACTACCAAGAGAATCACACGGTGACACCCAGCAATTACATCTCAGTAATCGTTTATGTTTCCGATACTATAGTAGCAAGCAATCTCTGTTAATGAAATAAAACAATACATAAACAATAGACTTTGTAGGCTGATCCAGCAAACTCGGTTTAAAAAATAACAAATTCAAATCAATCAACAATTTTCTAAACTTTAAGAATCGCATCCAACTCTGCAAAAATGTCATCTCGTCTCACTGAGAAATAAGTAGTCAGTTTGACTATTTGAACTTCCAATTAATGTCATATATACCTTGACACAACTTAATATTTTTGAAACGGCGTACTTCAGGATCGATCACCCTGTTGTTTGAAAAATGAAAATGTGTATATTGTTCAAAATCGGAGAAATCCTGAGTATAGACACACATATTTCAGAACGAAAACGATCAACTATAGAAATACTCCTAACCCAATCAGAATTGTCAATTTTAGTTTCACAGAAAATCAAATTTAAATTTTCTGCTATCGAATGGAAATTGAAGTATCAACCGAAAAAATAAAACAACTAGGTAGCTATCAATAGACTGATATCAAACACTCAACATAACACAAAAAACAATACCACGACAAATCAAAGCACAACCACATTCCAAACATTCTAAAACATAAAGATATTAAAACAATAACTCGAAATTGAAATATTTACAAATAGTTGTCTCGGTCTTGATAAAAAAAATCCATTTTACATACAACACTGAATACTAATTAACATGTTCAAATATAGAGCGAGGTGTGTATATACAAATAAAGTAACAGGAAAACAAGAGTGAAAATAGTAAAGAAAGATTTCATTGTCTCTACATTATTTGAAATCAAAGTATATAAATGACCATCGATGCTTGAAAATTGAATTCATTAAAAATCGAAATAAATCATAATTATAATATCGAGGGCTACCTACCCATTTTAAAATATACATAATGTAAATAAATATATACAAAAGGTCAAATATTTAGTACATCGTTTCGCACATAAACTGATCAAAAGATTCAACATTAAGCGTAGTTCTATTCAGTGCAAACGATACATCACAAACAACATCCTTTTAAATATCACATTTTTCTTGCGCCGCATTTCAAATAATTTCGGTCATTGTTGTATAAAACATTGTCAAATTATCAACTGCGTCAAATAAGGATAACTTTGTCAATTCAAGAATAAAAGAAATTTACTAATAAAGACGTGCAGTCTTCCTGGCTAAATAAAGAAAACAATCAGCAACATTCAGTGCGTAATACAATATTAGCACATTTGTAGGAATAGAATAACAGAATTATGCAAAGTCATATTTGATGGTTCTAATACTATAAGACTATAATATCCAGAACTTTTCACCCACAAAAAATAAACATGATAAATTACACGAGTACAATAAAGATAATAATGGTGACAAGCGGAAGACAAAAACAGACACCCATACACCACGCCCTGCATTAAAAAAGATCAATATAAAATAAACCAATTGTCATTTCAAACTTATAGAATTTTGACTGTATTTCACAAATGTAGGATTATATTTATTAATACATAATATATCGAGGGAAAAAATTCTGGATGTTGGCCAACAAAGAAATGTTCATTTATCTAAAGTACATACATTATTATCAGATAATCAAACATAGAAAATCTCGACCAGATAAATTGAACGTGGTAACAGTGCAGAGTACAATTACATAACTACTTGTCTAATTACAATATTATAAAGCTATTAACATGATTAAATAGGTTGACATAATAAGAACTGAATTATAACACAAATAACAAAATTACGAGTTCATGATACAAACCGAAAATCAAAGTATTCAGAACAAAAAGAAAAGTCTGAACATCACATCATCGGCGTCCCAGCATAGGATTGGTAGGCACCAAACAACAAAAGGTTGGATAGGAATTGTTGTTGTTGGTTGTCAGCACTGCACGTAGAACCCAACATCACAGCATTGGTAGACCACGTCTTGCTCGGCGGCTGTGGCAGCTGATACAAGGATGTCTGTGGCTGAGTCATCAGAGGCTGCACATGATTGGGCGGAATTGAAGGGCCAATCAAATGTTGCTGTTGTGTATGTTGATGCTGCTGCTGCTGCAGACGGAGTAGCATGTGCTGGTAGGTGAGAGCCGCTGCCGTTGCCGCCAATTGTGCTTAAGAAGTAGTTGCATAGCCGGCAGGAGTCAAGGTTTCAGCCAAATGCAGATTAGAAGCAGGATCCCCGCTGTACATGTTGCCATACTGCGAGTAATTACCGCCTACGTCGGGGGTGGAGAGAGGCTGCTGCTGCTTCAAGATGGGTTGAACACTACCAACTGGTACACCTAAATAGCAAATAATCAAAATGTTATTTATATATTCATTTAATGAAAATTAATTGATTCATACTATATATAGTAATATCAATAATATCGTCTCTAAAACAGATAAAGTAATATAAAATGGGGTGAGATATATGTTTGAAAATGTTCGGTAAATTCTATTCAACTAATCACATGTGCACTAAAATTAATTTTAAACATTGAAATCTCATTATTCCTTAAAACGAAACCATTTCGCAACAATTGAAATCGATTGGTTCGTGCTCCAATTTAATAAATAAAAATACATAACAATGTGTTATACTACTGTAAAGTAGTATGTGCAAACCAAAACAATAATAAACCAATTAAAACCTAGTTATTCCATAAAACGACAAAATGTCAAAACAACAAAATGAACTCGTTCTGAAATGTCCAGACATCTTCCGATCCCTTAATTCTGCTCATCACACAGATCGGCTGTGAGTATGAGAAGCTGATAATAGGTAAATAGCTAACAAAACATTTAAACCAACACTACAAAGTAGCCTACCTAGCGTACTTGAGCCTAGATAGACACTGATTATTATTAACCGGCATGAACTCAAACCAAGTAACACATCTAAAACTTTATCGATCAAAGCCAAATTAGGACAGACAGACGGTCATTATCAACACTAAACCAAATGGTAGTCTTTGTGTCTGTCTGCATGTTAGTCTACTCTAGGTAAATTATAAGTGGCGATGCGTTGACGATAACAAGTTACACGTGGCCTAAGGTTCAATACAAAACTCTAAACTACCATGATATCGTACATAGTCTTCTTTGCCTGCAGTAAACTAAGATAAAATAATATATACATATAATAATGTACGCATAATCTTCTGTATCTCAACCAAACACCATTAGATTATATAATAGTCACATCAACCCGAAACGCATTGAGAGTGGAGTGGTGGTGGTGGGGGTATACTAACTACACAGCAAAAACTGCACTAATATACACCTACGTCATCTCTACCTAACTATCCAGTTTCGCTTTCGTTTTTAGAAGCTAAGCGAGGTAGAGTGAACACAACAAGCATTTTGCAGTGCTACGGCTGTGCTGCGTCTAGTGACGGACAATCTCAATGTTGCATGCTGCCTAATGCTAAAAATATTTAATATTTAATCAAAGTCCATGGCTTATACACACCACTTAATAGTTCAATTTATTAACTCAACCAACACTAACAACTGAACTTTCATTCGATAAAATATAATTAGACAAACTGACTTACAACACCTACAGCTAAATGTGTAAACTGGATTGGATATTCTATGATATAAACATGGCTTATATAAGGAAAATTGTGCAGTCTGCAATCGTTTTTTATTTTATCGAAAATATTAGCTCGTTTCAATATACTACTTATAGCAACTGCCTCTTAAGAATCGTTCATTAAATCCGGAGTGAATTGGGTAGTAATGACAATCAAGGTTATAGCATACTTATGCAGTGCTCAACAAGGTGAAGTTATGCATATATAGCAACATTTCGGAAGTATGAAGCAGAGGTAAAAAAACTGATACACGAGATTGAGGGTGACACTAACTGCTCGCGGCCAAATAACTAACAATTTAAACACCCCCCTCAATTTGCAATATTATATTATATAAATATGTATTACAATCACCTTGACAATTAAATGTGACACCTTTAATAAAAAAACAGCTTAGTAAAATTTCTCACATGTAAGTTAGTTTACATGCAGGCCGTTTACTTAGATTTAGTGTAAACCCAGTTTAAAATATACAAACATGACATTTTGTTAACACTAGAAGTGTGGCTACGTCAATTGCCGTAAATAACTAAACTGAATGTAAACTATAAAACGCAATCTACGTAACTTTAGGAACACCTTGGATTAAAAATTATATTACATATTATGTATGTAAACATGATTCACGCCCTGTTCCTTGGGAACGATAAGTAAATTGCCTCGTAAAAAGCCGTTGTACAAAAATAGCACAGTCCCTGTCTGCACCATTTGCGGTCATCCAATTTGTGGCAAATGTCTTTCTAGAATTTGCTCTCGGTGTGCCCCTCCAATCTGTGACATTTATTTTAACA
Source organism: Parotoplana pacifica (assembly GCA_034780595.1). Lineage (NCBI taxonomy): Eukaryota > Metazoa > Platyhelminthes > Proseriata > Otoplanidae > Parotoplana > Parotoplana pacifica. Next base: position 10,654 of record JAUYWI010140749.1, on the reverse strand, counting down.
TAGCTGCATGGTCAGATATTGAATTTACGTTAATGAATGCATCAATTTTCTTGAAATTTTAGCTCATAAAATAAATAATAGTCATGAAAAACGGGTTCCTAAAAATTTCATTAAAAAGTTAGTAATGACTGAACAAACAAGATTTATGTCAATTGAGGTAACCATGCTTCTAGTGTCAAACTTACTCTTTTTATCTTTGAACATTGTGTAATCGGAACCAGGCATAGAGCCAACAACATTCATTGGAAGAACAGGCCTAGAAACAATAAATAATAGAAGTAGTAAGTTAAGTATATAATAAATTGTAGAAAATTTCACACCTGATAATGAACTGACCCATGTTCTCTTCATGAATGTAATTCTATATATAAATATCACCAAAAATGTATAAAACAATAGAAAAAACTTTTAGGTAATTAAAATGATGATTAATTTTTGGAAAAAAACCACCAATCATAGATAAATGTAAAAAACATTTTTGTTTGGCTTCTAATACTTTGGACATTCACAATAACCCTAAAGAAAAACATATTTGTATTTAACTCCCAATTTTTATTGGTTGAAATATTTTACTTTGTTAGATTCAAGTAGTCTTGATAATTATTTGGAAATTGATACACAAAGGGAGGTTAAACAATAGTTTGCATCGTTTTGGACAGAAAAAAAGAACGCAGAAACAATTTATCAAAAATTGTCGTTGAAGTGAAATGAAATTTAATTCAGAATCAAAATATGAAAAAGCATGTAATTAATAAAATGTGTATTTCAGCATACAAGATATTTTATTATATTGACAAGACAGCAAAATATATCCAAGACGATGAAAGATTATAGAACTTTAAAGCTTAGCCGCGTTTACCAACATGTGTATCCTTTATTTTAAAAAATGGTTTATTAAAAAACAGAAATGTGAACACTTAGAATAGTGATGCACATTTAGAACTCAAGTTGGTATCAATAATGATAAGAAATAAACAAGACCTGGTTAAATGGTCAACATAATATACTCAATTTGTCGGGTCCATAACATACTGCTTAACTGGTTTTTATGACTAGCCAATTTTACTTTTTTTTCAAATTAATATTATGAAGAAAATAACTTCTGTTTCTCTAGACATTTTTACCTTTTTATTAAATTTAGAAATTGCAACAGTTTTTATGTCTACATAAAGATACCTAACATAATTGTCTAGGTTGCAGTGTCATTGGTTTTCTGAAAAGTCGATCTCTATTGATTGCAAATTCATTTTAAAAGTTTATTGTAGGTACAGCGTTTAAGTTAGTTTGACCTCGACAGTGTTGCAAAATTTATGCCGTTCAGTGAGTGTATGTTATAAATAATATTTCCATTCAATCCTGTTAAATTAAATATTGTTGGAAAGATTGAAACAAAAATATAAACCAACTTACATTACAATTTCGGAATCTGGAGGGGTTTCATCGGTGTCAGAGGAAGAAGAAACATAAATGGGGAAATTTGCTGTACCAAGATAACCATTTGCCGTACTGGATGCATTATTGTTGTTATTAACATTAGTGGTACTGTTGTTAATCTGTGCGCTATTGTTGTTCATGAGGTGACTATTGGAAACAGTAGGCCCATTTGCAGTGACAACTTCTAACAAATTTTGAGAGACAACTGGCTGATGATACTGTTGTGTTTGATGCGAAGACAGCAAATGCATTGGCGTCGCCGTATTAGAGAAGTTATACAGACCATTAGGATAGGCAATGTTGTTATTATTGTTGTTAATTACGTTCGCTTGTTGATGTTGAAAATGAGGAGTGGAGTTAGCAAGTGGACCAATGCCAGGGGCGGGCTGCAACAGAGGGGGCCCACAACGTTGCTGAGGAGCAAGATTCAGAAGAGCGGCGGGAGGGTAGAAAGCGGAATGTTGGGTTTGTGGTGCGCCCAAAAGATGAGGATGAGCCGACTTTGGAGCACGAGTGGGTGGTATCAGATGGTGCTGTTGTTTAAAGGGTGCTGAGGGTGCCGTGCTAACTGGAACTAGTCCTGGGACCAGACCATGCGAGGAAGCCACTTCTGCCTAAAATATAAAGTTCCAATTTAAGTCAAACAATTAATACAAATCGTAGGAGTTTACCCATCAATTACACAAAATTAACCATCAGCGATAATTTTAAAGGTGTTACCTGTCTCAACAGAAGGATATCATGCGTCGATCTTCCTCCACCAGGGGTATAGTATATGTTGCCTCCTGGAGGAGTCTGTTGGTGTTGCTGTATCACAGATGCGGTGGCCAAAGCCAATGCCCAAGGATCACTGGCTGCTGGTCCTGTAGTCTGAGGCTGAAGACGCTGGTGTCCAGGCGGGGCAGAGGGGGCCGATACATGAGCCGGAGTGTCCATCTAGTGTTCTGCAGGAGGCAATGGCACTCCTTCAGATACTGACATCAATAATGAATGGGCCAGAGCACTCTAAAAAGCATAGTAGGTATATTTATTGTTATTCATTTTAATTAAATTTATTGTTTGCTTTGTTAATTTTTATTATGATTTTCTTTAAAATAGGAAATCTCGTCAACTGCTGGCCGATTTGAAGAGATCAGTCATACATGTTGTGCGCCCATTAAGTATCTGGATCAGTATTAGAAAACAAGAAATTGTGTATACCCAACTTTATTTACATAATGCAAGGAATGTAATAGGTACAAAAAATATTAAGAGCGTTTCTTAACATAAGATCCATTCCGAGCTACGCACTTTTCCCAATGTTGGTACAGTTCCTCAAATACAGTACTAAAAATGTTGATCTCCATTTTAATCCATTCATACACAGAAATTATTTCTCTTTTGAATCCATCTATCCAAAAATAAATTAAATAGCACTTTTCTTAGGTGATGCAGCACCACACACATGTTGTAATAGAAGACTGATGATGTCAGAGGATGATCTATTAATTCTTAGAAGAAATTTGATAACAGAGCGTGCTTCAAAGTCACTAAAATTTGTAGACATCGTGAAATTCTGTCAAATTTATGAAATTTTAAATTTGAATATTAAACTATATGCAAAGTACCTATCTTATCCATAGATATTTCATACAAAAAATTAAAATCATATCAATAAATATCCATGGCTAATCCGGCCACTTAATGGGCGCACCAAGTATACAGATACGGCAATGCAAACTATACCGGGTGTCCCGATTTGAATCCCTCACTCAAAAACAAAATAATTTTGGTAATGTAGGTATATTTGACAAAATGAAAAACAAAATATATGTACACATATCTTATTGAAATTAAGAAATAAGAATAAAATAATTCTATATGACAGTTTACAGAAAATTTTCTTCCTTTTTGTACACACAAATGAATTATTTCCCAGAAGAATATTAAACATGTTTTCTTACACATTTCGACCATCACCATGCCAAATACATCAACAACGTGAATTCTGAGATCAGCTAGTATTGCTGGAATACAATATCCTTCATGTACTCCCAAAGAAAAAAATCACAGGGTTTGGTGATAGGAAATTTCCCCTTTGACCAATCCACCTGTTGGGTAATGTGACATTCAAATACTTCACAACCGGCCGATAATAGTGGGCAGGAGCCCCATTGTGCATCAAGATACCTCTTCAAGGAACCCAATCAGTGACATTTCTTTTAACATAGCCAACTATCTTTCACTATCCACTATTTCGTTAAAGAAATGTGGATTATTTACTCCCTTTGCAAATATACCAGCACATACAGTGATTCCTCTTTGATCCATCGACATTGTCTGCACACAATATTCATTATTCTCACTCCAATAAACAAAGTTGTGGCAATTTACAACACCATCTAATCAAAACTTAGCCTCATCTGTCCATTAAATTAGATCAAACAATCATCGATCATTGTCTTCATAAAAATTGATTCTTCTATCTGGATCATCTTCGCTCAGTGCTTGATGTAAAGAATAAAAATACAAATCTTTCTTTAATATGCGATGGACAGATATCTTGGATATATTCAATTCTGATTTTACTTTTCATACAGAAAAATATTTGGTAGTTTAATTGTTTTAATAGAAATTTGTATAAAGTATGAGTTGATCTTCTTGAAAAATCTAATCTAAAATTAAAATATGGCTCTATTTTAACATCCTTCTTTGGTCTAAGTTGATCGTGACTTATGATGGACTAAAAGATTAATTTAATTGGTTGAAATTGTAATTTAAACGAGTCATTTAAATAAATAACGGTGACTAATTAATTACACTGATGATAATATTCCAAATTAAACAAGCATCACAATTTATGAACATCAATGCAAATGGCCAGCATCAAACTTGGAAAAATATTTGTTCTTTTATGGAAATAACTACAACCTACTAAAAAGAAATTACACACAACCAAATAAAACGCCAAAACTACAAATGAAAGCGTCAATTTGTTATACAGAATATCTGACACTGAAACTACTACTATGTATATTAGTAGCATATCTAAACAATAAAATCTATCTATCTGATAAACTCACCACACAAACTTAATACAAACTCAGAGAAGTTCAACTGTGCAACTAATGACAACCACGCAATTATTTATCTTAGCAACCAAAAGCGTATTGTTGTTCAAACAGACAATCACTGTTCTATATAAATAGAGACAGACCAAAATATATGAAAATCTAGCTACCGAAGGGAGACAGAAATGTAATAAAAATAGTTTCACACAGTCAACCACTCTTAAACAGAATTGTAGTCACAAATTAACTTTAAACAAACAAACAACGGCAAAGTTATAAATACTGTTAACACCCACAAACCCCAATTTATTTGTGGATGGCACTTCTCATTATAATATAAAAAAACAATATCTTCTTTATAGTTAAAAAAATGCTGTAAATTTGAAGGCAAATGAATACTGCAGTAGAAAGTATAGTAAACTTACTGGCGGCAAGAAGCCTTGTCTAGAATTTGTATCATTCCCAGCAGGCAGGAGACTCTGGATGGCCATAGCAGCAGCAGGAGAGATCATTTGCTGGAACATGACAAAACCAGGATTGGAATAAGACTGACTGGTGGCAGGATCAATGCCAGATAGCTGAAATAGACAGAACAGGACTGGACGTAGTTGAGTTCATATCGAACACGACTATGTTTGTGCATACATAATCCTGAATAACCAGAATTTTCCTTTATAAAAAGCTAACGACACCATCGTCATTTCTATAGTTGAAATCGTATTATATGTATGTACCTACTTAAGCTTACAAAAAATAGAATACAGTTAAGATGGCATATCATATTTCACATTTTGACTAAAACTAATTTTAGTAAACCTCACCTGTTGATAATGATCTCTCAGGAGAGGATCTGACGGTTGACTGCCAGCAATCATTTGTCCAGAGACATCACCTGTACTGTTTCGGCAGTAGGGTATGTCCAGATGAGGTGCTGCTGCTAAATGAGATGGAGAGGACAGAATACCATCTAAATTTAGTGACTTGGAATTGTTGCAATCGTAGAGACTAGTCCGAGCAGACCTACAAAATATAGTTCATAAATTCACATGACAAAAAATGAAATATATATTATGTAAGTGACTGGTTGTTTGTTAGTTTATCAACAGGAGACAATAATATACAGGAAATATATATTGGAACAAAACAACTAAATACCACATTTTTATATTATAAATAATAATTATTTATTCATTATTTCGTCAATCATTAAATAAATTCAAAATAAAACAACACCCAATTATCTCATTTACTAGTCAGTAAAAATAATGATATAATAATAATAATAAAATACGAACTGCAACTATGAAGTCATAGCCATAGTTCGAGTACAATTCTTTTAAAGACCGATTTTGAAAAGTGAGTTATTTCTCTAAAATTGTTCAAGTTAACAAATGAGATGTCACTAATCAGTGTGTTGTTGATGGAGCAATAGCGAGCCATACCCCTACGCAGGTGGTTTGTAGGTGGGTAGGCCAGAACCAAAGCCAGAGGAGATCGCGATGTGTTCTTAAATTACTGCATAAATACTCAAGAGTATCTTATAGCTATATTCACAACTTGGTCATATAGTTTTATTCTAGGAATAACTGAGCATACAAAATACAGATTGCTTTTCCTAAAAAAATTACAAAACAAATTCGATTTTTTGTATTTTAAATTAATTTACTATAGGTATTGTTTCAGAAACAATAATAAATACTAATTTAGGAATTCAAAATCTCCATATTTATTAGTTTTACATGAAGAAAAAATAAGCTAACATCCAACATGAGTCTCAATACAAATAAAACATGGGATAAATTAATGAAATAATTCTTAAAGCTTTTAAAACAACTATTCTATTTTGCATGTAAAGTACTACACTCCCATACTATGAGTAGTTAAAATAGAAGTTGAAAAATGAAATTTTACTTTTTTAGAGGTTTGATATATGTCATATAGAAGTATAACTATTTTGAAAAAAAGTAATGGAAAGAACTAAAGATATTTTGATATATCACACCAGTATAAAATATTGTTATCATCACAAAGTTAAATAGAATTTTTACTGCAGACAAACATACTCTAATCAAAAAAGTAAATCTATGGTTTCAATATAGAAACAATAACTTTTAAAGATCAAATAAAAACTATGTAATTATTTGTATGATAAGGTGGCCAGTCAAACCTGGTGATTGAAAGTACAGGCTTGGCCAAAACTTTTATAAGTTTGTTTAAAACAAGATTAACTTTATATCCAAATATTATTTGATTATTACAAAATGTGCATAATAATAATACAGTATCAATTTACACATAACATGTTTACATTTTACTAAAAATTTGAATTTTAATACATCTAATTTATAAATTATATGTTTCAAAACTTAGTGTGATGTCCCTTCACCTTGAGGCATGCTTCTAGGCACTTTGGCAAAAATGAGATGAATTTATTCAGGTAGTCTGTAGTAATTTGTCATGTCCAAAACAGTTTGATTTTATCTTTCAAGTCCTCTAGAGATGTTGGCTTAAGAGATTGTACTTGCCTCTTCATCAGATCCCAACAATTTTCAATGGGGTTGAGATCTGAAGAACTTCCTGGCTATGGACCCAGAATCTGAAAGTCACTTAGCTACTGCTTTTGTTTTATGACATGGGGCCTCATCATGTTGGAACCATGTCAAATGAGCAATATTTTAGAAAATTCAAAGATAGACTTCCACATTTATGGTGTATTAGGTAACATAAACCAAATAAATTCATAATTAAAAAATTAAGCTCCAGATATATAGGAAATTTTATTAAGCAATTAAATTAGGTAATATTTATAATTATACAAGATATGTGTATCTATTAGTATTTAAATTAGTACTTTAACTATTGATTGGAAAGTTATATAATAACCTTTGTCTGAAGGCTGGAGCATAAATATAATTTCATTTGACTATAGTATAATCTTATCATAATTATTTATCTGTTTAATTTAATAAATCTATAACCTAATGCATTATATAAATTTAGAAACCTGTTAAACTTATTTTAAAATTTTAACTTTTAGTTTGAATTAAAGATTTTCAAATGTTGAAATGTGTAAAAGTATAATAGTTTATTAAAAACAGGATAAATAATTCTAAGAGACTAAATTTTCAAATCTGTAATATCCAATCAGGACCCAATAGAATATAAATATTGAATCAGAGAGATACCAATGAAATAAAAAGTATTAAATGAAAAAAAAATTAAATGGATAAATCAGAGAAATTATAAATAGCAATGAAAATCATGGATTAAATAACAATTAGATATATAAAAAGAAATAATAAAAGATTAAAAGGAAGTAATCAAAAATTAAAAGGATTTAATAGTGGGGTATATGAAGGTAAGGAAATTTAAAGAAATGTGAACTTAAAGAACCACTCACTCATATACCCAAGGTATTTTAGAATTATGTAAACAGTCATCTAGTGAATGTAAACTAAAAGGTGCCAAAGGAAAAGCAGAGGCATGTGTATGAGGAGCTATAGAACAGTCTATAAGAGAAAGATGGACATCAGAAAGCTATTAGACTTACAAAGCAGAGCAATAAGGAATTGCAAGATGTATACCAAGCAAAATGGGCAGGTACTGACAAATTAGGAAAAAATCAGAGACATGGAAGGAGTACTACAATCAGCTCATGAATGTAAAAAAAAAACAAGATAGCATATAATAGAAAAAGCTGAAGAAACCAAAAAAGAGAAAGTGAATGAGGAAGAAGAATCCAGGGTATTAATGCATATGAAAAGAGGACCAGCAGTTGGACCAGTTGAGAATGACATATTATTTAAGCTATGGTAAAACAGACATAGAGAGACTAGCAGTAGGGTTTAGAAAGGTTATAGAGATGGAAAAATACCAGAAGAATGGAAATGAAGTTGATATACAGGACTGTGGAAACTACTGTGACATTAAACTAACATCACATACTTACCCTGAAATTGTTGGAGAAAATTGTAGATAAAAGATTGAGAGAAAAAGTGACAGTAAAGCATCAACATTTTGGTTTTAGGCCCAAACAGCATACAATAGGTGTTATTTTTGCATTGTGACAGGTAATGGAAAAGTATTGGGAAGGACAGAAAGACATGCACTTCATCATATAACTGGGTACCAAGACAATAACTATGGAACTGTTTGAGGCTGAAGGGAGAAGTACATTAGACTCATCCAAGGGGTGTACAAAGGGGTACAACAAAGGTGATGTATGCTGCCAGTGAGTCAGAAGACATTGAGGTGACTATGGGACTTCATCAAGGATCTGCCCTGGGTCCATTTCTTTTTACTTATGGGATATGCTGTTCACAGGTGATATGGTTATAGAATTAGAGTCAGTGGCAGAGGAAGAACATAGACTATAAATGTGGAGAGCAGCAATGGAGGATGGAAGAATGATAATTAGTAGGCAGTAAATGGAGTATTTGAGATTGAGAGAAGGCACTAAGTCAGTAAAGGATGAAGAGGTGAAAATGCAGGGAGAAAAGCCTAATCAGGTAGAGGAATTCAAAAACCTGGGCAGATGGTGGATCTGAGAGAGGTGAAGAAACGGATACAAGGAAAAGGATAACTGGTGTTATATATGACAGAAAAGTACCAGACTAGGTGAAAGGTAAATGTATAAGACCATGGTGAGACCAGCAATGCTGTATGTGATGGTGACTATTACAAACAGAGTTGATACAGAAAATCTTTGACACTTTTTGAGGGATTTCATTTTTAAGGATTACTGAATGTTATACCAATTTATCACTCACTAAACCTAGTTCAGAAATAGATTTGTCAAGTTTTAAAAGGACAGTCTCCTTTTTATGAGCTGACTTCCATAGAGCATTGGATTTTTTACAAGGAAAAATATCCTGCTTACACTCATCTTGCAGTAAACATGCATCTGCTGATTTTTTAAGTGCAAAATATCTTATTCCAGATGATATTTTTGTGCTGCAAGTTCCCCTCATTCTAACTTTTCCTCTTCATACTTTTTTCTTCTTTCTCTTTTGTTTTGGTACATTCATCTAGGTATGATTGATATCTATCCCATGATGTAGAGAAACATTATAGAAATTCTTTGTTATGGTCTACATTAACCCTCTAACGACGGCAAAAAAAAGTCACGTTATGGACGAATAGGGCCTTTGAGGCCCTGTTATAATATTCCGCTATAAATATTCAATATAAATACCCCACTTTGTTCCAAATTGGTCAGGTACTTTCCTTAAATAAAGTCTATGCAATTGAAACATGTTTTATTGAAAATCGGTTAAATCGTAACATATTGTATAAAATAAAATTTCAATACACAAAGTTGAGAAAAAGCATTCGCACTCTACAAAAGCTTATTGTTACCTACATATGCAATCGAGTAGGCACAAAAATGTTGCGCTGAGCAGGGACAAGACTGTTAGAGTTATGGTAAACATGCCAGACAGATTTGGGCACTGTGCTCACCGCAGATAGGTTTGCCGCACCTGACGCAAGAGGACTTTGACTTCCTGTGTCGATCATATGGGCAGGCGTGGCAGCGACGACGGAATCTATTTTGTTGTAGAGGAGGTGCTAGCGGGAGTGGTGCTTCTGGCTGCGCAGGTAACAACTGCTTTGTCATCTCACGAAGAAAGTGACGGCGTCTGTGGGTGACGTTGTTAGCGTATTCTGGGTGAACTGAACGAAAAAGGACAAATGCGTTGTACGCGGCAATATCAAGCAGGTTGAAAAATAGTGTCAGTGGCCAGCGCCTGCTTTTTCTTTTTGAAGAATATCCTCGAACCATTTGGTCTAGCGTGTCCACTCCGGCTTTGGCAGCATTGTAGTCGAGGATCATTTGAGGCTTGTGAGGAGCTTCTGCTTCGCATTGTTTGTCGTTGTGAAGACTGGAGAGAAGAATAACTGCTTTGTTGCGTTTAGGCACATACGAAACCAGTGTCAAGTTTTGCTGGAACCCGAACACGCTGGACTCGACAGGTCGATTTCCATTTGCCTGTAGCTCCCTAGGAATGTCCGGCTTATTCTTTCTCACTGTGCCATTGTAGGTCAAATTTCGTCCCAGTAAAGTTCTCACAAGGGCAACGCTGGTGAAGAAATTGTCGCCCGTTATATGTCTGCCTGTATTCGAGAGATGTTCCGTTAGCTCAAGAACAACGCGAGATGCTTGTCCGACT
>JAUYWI010140638.1:0-19975 GCA_034780595.1 Parotoplana pacifica | reverse complement strand
GGCTACTTTATAGTAAATAGCTATACGACAGTTTGACCACCCCCAATATCTCGATAACTAAAAGAGATAGAAAGCTATAGACATGATAGATTGGAATGTTTACGTTATATTTCAATATCTAACTCAATTTTGAAAAAAGTTTTGCCTTTTGGGCATCGATATGATGGTTTTAGAAATATGACATTGAATATGATGAAGGTTGTGAAGGAAGAAATAAGATGATTTGCATAAGTTTTTTATGTATTTTTCTATTTTCAAGCCTGGGTAAAAAATAACACCCAGACATTTGACACTAGATATAGAGGTGACATCATTACTGAAGAAATTAACAGTTTAAGCTCCTAAATGATCCATACAAAAGGGAGAACCAGAGTATTATCTCAGACTTGGTGGGGTTGAGCTTCAAATGGTTGCAATTAAACCATTCATAGATGTGGTCAAGGCATAGTTTCAAACTATGAAAGCTATAAGAAATATTGATAGCAAGAAAAGAGATGTAAATTGTCATGTTGACATAGATTTGATGTTGTAGTCCATGATGAGATCAGAAATTGGAGCCATATATAGTGAGTATAAGATTGGACCAAGCACTGATCCCTGTGGTATGCCCCATGTAAGTGGGATGGATTCTGATTTGTTTACAAGTACTCTCACAACTTGTTGATGGTTGGTCAGGTATGAATGAAACCATTCAAGAACAAATGTGGCAGTAAGGTCCAGGAAAATGACACATATATTGTGGATACTCTTTGCAAACACCAAGACTGCATATTAGGCATTCTTGATATAATTTCATCAAAATAATTACAGAAAACAATATTCCATTTCCTATTGATACCAAAGATATTTGTCAACTTCTTCTACTGTGTACTAAAGATATACCTTTCCAATGGGGTCACCATTGAGACCAGCCTTTGCTAATATCTTCCTTAGTTGTTTCAAACAACAAAGTTCTCATGTAATATCCAACTTATCCAGATTCTATATTAGATATGTTGGTGACAGTTTAGTGTTAATCAAAGATGTGAGATAAATTATTTTTTTATTTTAATAATGTGAAATTAAATAAACATCATGGTTTAAGTATAGTCATCATTCAAGAATGAGTTAAATAGTAAAAATGTGTACATTCATTGAAAAACCAAGTTAGGCTTTTTAAGTTTGTCACCATGATAAGTTGTAAATAGAGTAAGGACATCATCAAGGTCAATTGGTATATCATAGTATATGTGCATGAGTGCCAGTCCTGTCATTCTTTCATCAGACATTGTTGCTCTCTGAAATTTGCTTCTCAAGTTCTGTCACTGGTTCTTTCACCTTTTGCATGAAGTCTTTGGAAGCCAACAATGTGTCTTTATGGTAGCCCTGATTAGAGTGTCCAATTTTACCCTGCCTCTTCCCATTGATTTTGGCTGAATTTTTGACATCACCTCTAATAGCTTTAGATAACAAGTACCATTCTCTAATGGTTGTGTAACTAACAATCCCTTCTCTTTTTCCTTAGCAAAAAAGACACAAGGTATGCATAATATTTCAGTCATGGAAATGCTTGAAGCCAAGATGGATTGAACTTTCTTTGGTGATTTCCTTCAAAATGTGATGGAATCTAATGTCTGTACAGTAATTCATACTTCTGTTGGTCAGACAACTTCTCTAAAGTATTTGAGACTTCACCAAACTTCATTTCTAAATTAATTACCTGACCAATGTCATTCAAGAGTTCCTTATTTTCAACCATACATTCTACTGTTTCTATTGCCTTGTCACCACTTCCACATCACCACTGCTCTCCTCTGCTTCCAATTCTGCATTGCCACTGCCCCCAACTGTCTCCAAAAATACCACATATAACCATCATAACATCAATACTGCCCACTAAAGCTAAATTCCTATTTGACAAATAGTAACACATATATCTACAAAATATACAAGTACCTACTATATAAATATGTGTGTCATTGATGATATTTAAGATGAAAATTGCAGATGTTCAAAAGGAAGGGGGTCATTTGGCCATATTACAAAACTGTTTTCAATATTCTCTAAACTATTACAACATGATACTCTTGTACATATTAAAAACATTTAGGTAAATGTAAAGTTTAGCATCATAAAAATTGTTTTAATTGACTTTCTTCATGGTATACCTGTTTTTTTTATCTCTAGACATTTTAACTACTCAGCAAGTTCATGAAAATGTGTTCCATTTTATAAACATTATCTCAACAATTCAAGACAATCAATCAGCAATGCAGTTTTTTTGGCACACCTCAGTTTACTTCAAAATCATGTACAATGTGGTGTTTGCAATAATCATTGTCAAATAAATGTGTATGCACAAGGAATTAATCTGTTTCATTGCCATTGGTGGTGTAATCAGCATAATTTTATCCAACCCATTTAACACAAAAAGATATAGCCTGGGAAGCTATTGTGTAGCAGACAAACAGTCACTGACTGGTGCAATTTCATTCATGAAGTCTATGAGCAACACCTTGAAGAAAATTCTTAAGAGATAAGGGGAATGAATGCCAATGGTAAACCAATTGTCATTGAAATTGATGAGAGGAAATATTTGCATTGTAAATATCACGTAGGCCAGTAGAGAGAAGGCCATTGAGTCTGGCACAATTGAGCATGAAAGTGGATGCTGATCAATGTTGTGAGACATTGGAACCTATCATAAGGTGCTGGATTCTTTCAGGTTCTCAAATTATAAGTGATGGCTGGCATTCCTACAACCTTTTATATCATTTAGACTTTGTAGTGTATAACCATGATGTTGTCATACACCAATGCAACTTCATCGAGACTATTCACACCATTCACACACTATTCACAACATTGAAAACATGTGGCAGCAAGCAAAACATAAACTCAAACAACAATAAAACACTTTTCCCTCCAATCTGGCAGAATTTCTTGGGTGGAATAAGATGGCAAATGAGAATGTTTTGGTGAACTTGTAAATACTATCTGATAATTTTATGTTCTATAATATGTTTTTGATCATGTTTTATATTGTCTTTTAATAAAGTAATTTTTAGTTAATTTTTTCTGATGCTAAATTTGACATTTACCAACATTTATAATATAACCAAATGGAATAACACCAAAAATGTATATTTTTTATATATTTTTTGGACTAAATTACCCCCTATTTACATCAATCCCTCAGTATTTTAACAAAAGCAAATTATATATAGTTTAAGTTACCTCAACCTGTTGTAATGATAACACTAGTTTCAGTATAGCTAGTTGTAGTTTGGTAACCAAAAGCTGTAGCTTGACAGTGTGCATGCACTGATTTGAAATTTAAGTAGCTGTTTAGACTACAACAAAAATAGCAACAGTCATTGGTTGGTAACTAAACACTAACTATACACAATCTGACACTTTTGAATATTTATAATTTCATGTTATGCATTTTCATTTGATTAAACATAAGTGTACAACACATACCTGCATTAACCCTTTGTATATTATTACAAATAAATTAATAAGTATCAAAAGTAGTAAATTTTATTTCATATATTAGTTTGACTTAGTTGGATTTTAATTTTATCAATTTTGCTTTAATTCTATTCTGTCTAACTGCATCATTATTGTTTCTTTGTTGCACTTATTAACGTTTAGTATTGAGGTTAAAACGTTTTAACTTTTACATAAAATAAAATTTTGATAAGCTTAATTTTATATTGTACAAGTCCAAAAAAATAAAATAAAGCTAATAATTCTTTTTGTTAACCAGTGTATAATGTAATGTTACCAAATAACAATTTAATTACTTTCTACAGCCATGAGAAAAATCCGTAAAAGTACAAAACAATGATCGTTCGAAGACAAAAGTTGATAAAAAGTAAACTACAACATATAAATATATCGACTTTCTTAATTGAGAAAGGTAGTACATGCAATCTAAACTCAAATAAATTTTTAAACTATATATATTGTAATAGAATAATGATTAATACTTTAGCAGTTGGCTCAAATTATATACTTCTACATATTGTCAAAACCATATATCTACCTACTTTATAAATCGCTTTTCAAACACGGTTTTTGAGATGATTCAAAGAATTATTCTTCAAAGCCATAATAATGATAAAGTTAAAGTACCTGTAAACACCAAAATCGATTATAATCCATATGAATAAACAGTGAAACTTACAAGTTCAATGTATAATTAAAATTTAATTAATTTGTATGATATACCTCTAAAAATATTAGTATCCTTTCATAAGTACATTTCTTAGGCTTTACTCGATTGAATAGCTCTATTATAAAATACAGGAACTATTTTTTTAAATCTTTTCCGTATCAGAATCTATATAATATAAATCATAATGAAATATATTTAGTAAATTTGATTTTTAATAGTATATTCTGGTTACTTTAAAAAAAAACTGTTAGTTAATAATATTTTAATTAATAGTATTTATTATATTTTTAAAACTTTTACCTTGTAATTGAATTTTCATTTAAAATAATATTTCAATTAAATAATATTTGATTCCTAAATAAAAACAGGACGATATTTACTAGCTTATAGAAGTAAGTTTACATACTAATGACTATGTATTAAATAACATGCATATAAATAAAACATATACAGCATTTAATAAAAAAATAGATATCTTTTAATCAAATGTACTCATTGGTAACAGAACTAAGAAGCCGGATGATCATATAATACTAGAGAAGAACATTATAGACCAATTGGAAAAAAACTAATTGTAAAAACTGAAACAGTTAGGAATTGACTGGAAGGATAGATGCCTACTATCACTGCTGTTATTCTCGATATACACAACATCAGGATGTTGACTGTCTTGCAAAAGTCATGCAAAGTGAAAAAAACAGTAAAAATTGCATAAAAGTCATGTAAAACTATATTAGTCAGTTCAATATATTTTTCAATATTAATGTTGCACATAACAATATATAAACTTAGTTTAGTTCATCAAGTTACTCATCACAACACAACCATTTTCTAGTAATTATGCTTTTATTATGATGATTTATATTCCAGAATTTTTATGTACATTAGTGTAGCTGGCATTTTATTACTTTATCTACTACTAATTATACAAGTGCAATAGGTCTTGTATGTCAATGATTAATTAGCTATCCATGTAGTTCTCTTAATAAAGTGTAGTTTTCTCAAACTACTTCTGAATATATCCCCTTCCTACGTATATCACACCTGCAAAATTTTACAGAAACCTGCAAAAGTCATGCAAAACCATTATGATAAGGTGGTCGACACCCTGTAGAAGTAGCATACATTTTAAAATTGTAAGCTGCTAGACATAGCTACTTTAGTTGGCTTTAAATAATCTTCAATTTTAATCGATATTTTATTTAACTAATGATCTACAAATCTCTTCAAAACCGAATATTTGACATCTTAATGTAATAAACTTTGGTAATTATATATGAACTGCAAAATTTATGATTATTTGTAGTTCAAACTATGTAGTAGCAAATATATATTTAAAACAGCCAAATAGAAATTTCTTCATTCAATAATTATGGTTTATTTATTGTAGCTCGCAAACTATTCTACAAACGTCATTTGACAGTCTTCGCCTTGAACTTTATCCAAAGTTAGGTGATGAAAACACTGGCGATGCTGTTACTATTAATCCATTTCCACCGGTAAGATATCTGCTTTTTTAGTTTGATGCTCTTATGATACAAGAATTTAACCATGGTGACCGAACTAATTGGTACTGTTTTTGTATGTTCAGATAGGTAGGTATTTAATTTAGATCAGATTTTTCAAATTTGAGCAAGAATTAATTTATCATGATTGTTTTGAAATCCATATTTTCTCGATTTTATGTTAATGATGAAAGATGAATAGATGCTTTTGAAATGTGGGCTTGCCGGAGGGTTTTGAGGGTGTCTTGGACAGAAAGGAGAACCAACCACTGGGTCCTTCAGACTATTGGTACTAAGATGACGCTTCGTAGGAAAATGACTCTCAGGAAACTGCGATACTTTCGGTCAGTAGAATTAAATAGGCGATAGGATGGCCAGTAATAGCACGAAAGAAAGACATTAAAGAATGGACAGTCATCTCAATCGGCCCTGGACAGAGAGAGATGGCACGCAACCATGGTGGCCACAGCAGCGCTTTTTTTATGTTAATGAAAAGCAGGAGCCATCAAACTTTGAATTGATTTTCTGGATACTAACATCCATATAGTTTTATATTATAATTTTGATATAGTACCTATTTCTAAAATATTTATGTTCTACTTAATTTATTTACATTTGCATATGAAGGAAACCGTTTCTATGATTGTTTAATTTTATTTGCAGGATATTCTACATTTTGCCAATATAGCTACTGAGATGGTTTTAGACAAATTGAGTAATCATATTTCTCTGTTCAATGAACTATTTTTAGTGAACGAAAGTCAAGCGTAAGTTATTTCAATATCTTGATGGTAGATATTATGATACGCTAAAAGACATAAATTTTGCGACAAAACTATATTGACTACAATTTGTAGTTTAATGTCTATGATGGCTAATATACCTAACTCAGTTCTCTGATCAATAGGATTCGTTGATTTTCTGAAAAGTCGATTTCTATTGGTTGCAAATTCATTTTAAAAGTACCTACGACGTTAATCTAGTAGTGTTACAGAATTTATGCCATTTAATGTACATATGTAGGTAGCTGTTAATAAAAAATAATAAAACTTTTTACTTTTTTTAATATTAACTATTTCTGTTGTAACAATCGGATTACTAGAAAGAGATTACTTTGGTGGCGACATTGTGAATCGATTTTATGATTCACGGTTATCTTTATTCAGGAATAATCAATATATTTCATAAGAAAACCCGTTGTAATAGAACTGACCTTATTCATAGCCGAAAACACTAGAATAGGCAAGTATCTATTAAATGCTTTATATTTGCTATTTAGTTTTCTGTGGAAGCCAACTACGTAAGTCGTTGATTTTGCTTTTTTTAGCTTGCAGTTTTCATTTTGAATTTGTACCTATTTCTTATCCTTGACTTCTTACCAAGAGAACGATAATATAGAACGTTTTCCCATACAGGGCTCCTCATTCTTTGCTGGCTTTGTTTCTTTCCATTGTAAAGCACGAACCATCTCACTCTTTTTGCGTGGAGACTGGCGTATCATGCTCAAAAACATTTTCCTATTCAGGACGTATCATGCTCAAAACCATCTTTCCCCTTTTTTCGTCAAAATGCTGTATTCAGCGCTATTCCTTTTTTGGTTTTAAATATAGAAGACTTTCTTCATACATATTTTTTTGTTATTAAGATTACTAATTTTCAAAAAAGATCATGCACAACAAATTAGGGAATAGTTAGGTGACCATTTTCGAAGACTCAAGTTGCTGAGGGTTAGGAATTACCTAGTTCTCACACGTTTTATGTATTTTCGGTAAAGGTGCTCGGTAATGGAATTACTTGTATGTCAAACGGTTTAATATCAATTAATTAATTCCACAAATGAACTTGTTTGATTGTGTCACCGCAACATTGGCGTCCCTAGCAACAACTTCTATGCTATGTGGAAATATGATTAAATGAAAGTTCATATAATATTCTAAGTAAGATTTAGTGTGACAAAATGCTTTAAGTCATCGTTCTAGTCGCAGCCAATAATGGTATGATTTTTAAATCACGAAACAATTTAATCTTTAATTGAAAAGTGATCAAAATGGCGATTTTTCAACGATCCTACATATATACCCCATTGGGCAAGGCTGAGATTTGATAACATTGTGCTTGTTTTAACTACTTATCTGGGAAATCTCCTTTATCGTAGGTCATAATCATTTTTGAGTACTATTTCTTTTTTAAGATTTGTGTTAATTTTATCTCTAAATAACTGATTTTCTGTGCTTCAATTAAATATTTTCTAACGATAAAGTTAATATAATATTAATTATGGTTGTGTCATCTTCTTTTTATGTTAATTTTGTAGAGAATCAGAAGATGTGATCTTGGAGCGAATGCTAGTGGCCTATTTGGACAGTGTTATACCTCAGTTTTTGAATATTATTAATGAGCGAATGGA
This sequence comes from Parotoplana pacifica, assembly GCA_034780595.1. Taxonomy (NCBI): domain Eukaryota; kingdom Metazoa; phylum Platyhelminthes; order Proseriata; family Otoplanidae; genus Parotoplana; species Parotoplana pacifica. Next base: position 11,901 of record JAUYWI010140638.1, on the reverse strand, counting down.
AATGGAGGTAAGTAAAAGTATTAAACAAAGAGTCTCAGGAAAAAAGTCTACTCTATACGCATTCTTAGAATTCTGGTAGGGTTGTCCCATGTGTTATTGTGAAATCTTCCTTTAACAGAAAGAAAGTGGTGATAATGCAATGTTTGTGCGTGCCATGGATCGCTTTCATGCCCGACTCCAAGCCCTCAACAAATTGGTACCTAAAGCAGATTTTGGTCGTCGTGGGCTGCAGATGGTCTGCAGTTTAGGCCAAGAACGCTGTCGTCACTATCTTGAAAGCCTGAAGCGTCATCTAGCTGACTGTTTGACGGATGTCCGCCAGCGGTTAGCTTCAGGCTCTGGCGGCATGCTGGGCTCGTTGGGTGGTCGATCTCAAAGTGGCACTATGGAGATTGCAGCTGGCGGCAGTGGTACTGGCGGGGGAACAGAAACTTCTGGAAGAGGTACACTGCTTCAGGATCTTCTTCAAGCAATAAATTCCGCTCTGGTTGAACAGATGAAAGCTACTTTGAATGCTCAACAGGTAGTTTTTTATGATTTCAAATAATTGATCAGCTAATTGTTGTATGTAAAAATGTCTAGTGTCGTTTGTTTTCTGAACACAAACTTGTAAGAACTACTGTGTCCGGATTTGTAGCAGTTGTCTAGATATCATGTTTAAGGATATCGCTGAAGAAAATGAAGATTGGCAGTCCTTTTGTATTTATTGAATGAACTTTGGGGGAGGGGTGTAGTAGACTGAACTACGATAATTTATATCTATACGCTATTCCTCTAAAGGAATATAACCATTATACAAGTCTATGTGCCAACATCACAACACAAAGATGACGAAATTGAAGAAATGTACAATCAAATAGAAGATCTTATACGTGATACCAAAGGAAACGATGGGAGACTGGAATGTAGTCGTTGGAGAAGGACGAGACGATAAAGAAATTGGCAACTTTTGACAACGACTCGTAGTTTCTGCAAACAACATCAATTAGTATTGACAAAAACAATATTCTAACAAGATAAGAGGAGACATTTCTCGATATGAAATCACTGGCCATCAAGGATACAGAAATAGCGTAAAGAAATCATGCAGCTATCCTGGAACTGACATCAACACTGATCACAAATTAATAAGCATGAAGATAAATTTGAAGTTCAAGAAGATAAAACCAAGAAAACTACTGAAGAAATGGAATATTGACAATTTAAAGAACAACTTTATCAGTGAACACTTTACCACTTAGTCGTAAGTAGACTAACACCTAACAACAAGAAGACAGGATTACCAGAACGACAAATGGAATGTAATGAAACAAACAATATTGGATACAAAAAGAAGATACACACGAAAAAACCATGAATAATGGATGGGATGTTTGCTAAAATGACGGAACGTAGAAAATGGAAGAACATCAATAATAAGAATGGACGTAAAAATTACAGAAGACTAAATAATGAACCGAGTAGAGAAACACATGAAGCACGCAATAACATAGAAATTAAAGGAATAATGAACTTAATGTATCATAAAATCAAGGAATGCACAGAATCCAAAATGCCATTAGATAAAGGATACATTATTCAAAACAAGGAAAGAAAGTTACTTACAAATGAAACTGAAATTAGAAATCGATGGAAAGATGTCTACAACAAGACAGAAAAAACAGACAAAGAAGAACTATAATTAGAAAATGAAGAACAAATAGACGATGACTCCAAAGGCCCACCAATCCTCCGAAGCGTGATAGAAGAAGCAATCCAATATATGAAAAAAGAATATAAGCGAAGGAGCGGATAACATACCATCTGAATTACTGAAGGCACTTGGACCAACTGCTTAGCGAAATTTTGCAATGATCTGTACAATACAGGAACCTGACCAAATCAATTATAATACTATTAAAGAATAAACCTAATTTAACTGAACAATCAGCCTACTACCACATGCATCGAAAATAATGCTAAGGATCCTTACTTAAGCAATTGGAGACAAAAATCAACACTTACATAAGAAAGACACAATTTGGATTGCAAGTAGAAGTAGATGTGGAACCAGGGAAGCCATAGCAACAATGCGAACAATTATAGAAAGAAGCATATAGAAAGCATTTGACAAAGTGAATTGGAAAATACTCATGGAAACACTCAAAAGAATCGGAATTAACTGAAAAGACCGAAGACTCATTCAAGACTTCTACATCAATCAAACGGGAAGCGTAAAAATTGAAAATAACGTATCAGATCCAGCGGAGATAGGACCAAGAGTAAGGCAGGAATGTCTGTCAACATCACAACGATTCTCAATCTCTACCGAACGCATGATGAGTGAAGCATTCGACAACGTCAATGGAAGCATTAAGATAGGTGGCGAGTTAATACAAGAAGTACGATTTTTGGATGATCAAGGGACTACAACAACTCATAAATAAATTCAACGATAAAGCTATAAAGAAGACAAAGGTAATGAGAATATCAAGAATGGGAAACGACCCAGTCAACATTACCCTGAATGGCCAACAGGTTTAAAAAATCCAATATTTGGGAGTAATAATTACATCAGACGCAAGGTGCCAAGAAGAAATTCGATCTAGAATAGCTACGGCAAAGGGTATTTACAAAAAAAGAGAACTTCTAATCAAGAGTCAGAAAGTAGAAACCAAGAAGAAAGAAGTGAAGACACTAATGTGGAGCATACACCTATGTGGTTCTGAGACGTGGACACTGCATGAAAGCTATTCAAAGAAAATCGAAGCATTTCTAATTTGGATATGAAGAAGAATGCAGAAAATCTCATGGTAAGACGAAAAGATAAATGAAGGAGTATTAACGGATATCAATGAAAGAAGGACCCTACTAAATACAATTACCAAGCATATCAAAAATTGGATCGGTCACATATTAAGAAGAGATAACCTACTGAAAACAGTCTAGGAAAAGAATCCAAGGAAAAAGATCTTTAGCGGATCTTGTAAGAGTGTCATAAGGAATTGGCACGTAATAGGGAGTAGTGGAGAATCCATAGACATAGACCTGCCCAAAGGCAGAAAACAAGATCATTCTAAATTTTCATATAGTGGAAACGAAATGGAAAAAATATTTATAAGACGAGCGGATTCTGAACATTGTTCAGACAAGAAATCAATAATCTCAAGCACGTTAGCTATCTCTGGCTAATTGTATTGATTTATTTATGTTTGAATGATAAAATTGATTAATGTTTGAAGTCAACTCTTGTTGTTAATATTCATTTTTTTACAATGTCATGGAAGTTTTAAGTGTTTTCTTTCATAATTTTATAAAATATTTTTTGGAGTCTAAGATGTTCAAAATGAATAATTATTACGTAGTACACAAAACAAAGCAAAGAAACAATGTTTCCATTATTTTAGGAACTTGGAACAAGTAGGTCTACATTTAAATAAAATGATTCTCTTTTTAGTCTTTTATTGCAATGGATAATACTTTCTCAAAGAAGGCCATGTTTCAAGAACAATTTTGTGTCCGTGATGTGCGAGAAGGGGTGGTTGTTGCTTTCATGCATCACATGATTGCTGTATGCAAACAGCTAGCAGAGGTAGGAATTGCTTGCAACTTTACCAATTATTATGTAACCATTGAAATTGTATTTAGATTTTCTATGCATACATATCGTTTTTATGATAAATGATACAACTTTTCAATTTAGGATCATCAGACTACTGGAAGTACTTCATCGGCTCCGCTGCTTCTTATTCTTTCTCGTCTGTGCTTTGATTGGTCATCAGCAGGGGGCACTGTTGAATACATTATGACGCTTGTGGATGAACAGTTTCTTATCGAATCTTCTGCGAATGGTAAGAAATATGAAGGACAATGTGCAATCGTCGTTGTATGTATTACGTGGATTTGTGTCCGAAAAAGAAGCGACGAATGTTTTTTTACCTTTAGACCAGCAGCCCAGGGGATATTTGGTCAATGAATGCAGTACCAAAACTGATTCTTATAGGATTATTGGTACAGGCACTCTGTCTATAAAAGTGAAGAATGCGGGTCATCGAGAGTAGTTGGGATCTACAAAACGCATTGAACCATAATTTCGGTCTTAAATTCTCTTTAAAATTCTTCTTGTTTATCCAATTTGCCTGTATCTTAGGTATTGCCTTATGTTCTTATTATAGTATTTAAAAAAATTGGCCCGGAAAATGGGTTTTCATAATAGTTGTGTTAATTTTGTCATCACCATTATATGTATATTACTTGTAAGTAGTGTAGACTGAAAATTTACTGTGTAAACGCTTCTGATCTTTTGAGCTCTATTGAAGTTAATATAGACTGGACAAAGTGATTGTCATAGCAACCCTATGTGAAAAGATTATTTTATTGGCTAGGATTATTATAGTCTGCATTCTTATAATAAGATTTTTTTGTTTTTCACATTCCAGATATAATTAAATTGACTGCGGTACCGCAACTAGTAGAGGAATTAAGAGAGTCTGGCCACTTGTTGCTGACAGCATACGTTAGAGTACAGGGCCTTGGTGTGTCTCAGATGATGCGCAAGAGTGTGGAGACACGTGATTGGTTGAATACTATTGAACCTCGTGCAGTCCGGTCTGTTATGAAGAGAGTTATTGAGGACCTGACTCAGATTGATCAGCAAGTGAGGAGTACTATCTTTTGTTGTATTTTAGACGAATACATAGTACAAAATCCCTTTCCTCTTATGGTAACTGATCATAATAAATGATGCAGGTACCAATTATTTCAATCAGTTGACCACTACAGATTCGTTAGTATGGTAGGAAATGTACATTGATTGATTATTAATTTTCTTTTAAGTATTTTATGTAAAACGCTAACGTCTAAGATGGTAGTTGCTAAATTTAGACATACCTACTTAAAAATATTACATTTTGAGTGTTCTATTTTTTATAATATTGTTTTACATCAGACAGCGTTTTATTTCATTTGTGCACTCCTTAGTAGTATGCATAGACTAAGTATTCACGTATTTCAACAGGGAGGCTCACAACACTTCAATATGATGATTTTCTCAATGCCATGAAATAAAGCTGTGCGAAAAACAAAATCCACAACTCTGGAAATTCAAAATCTTTTTTATATCGATTGTTGAAATGTAATATTGAAGTACAATAAACGGAATAATATTTGACTAAAATTCTGCTCGATCTTCTTGCAAGCTTTTGTGTGCTATTTGTATGATAAAAGGTCTTTTATACTGCAAGATCGATACAGCATTTATTATCGATTTGTCTATTTCACTTTGCAGGTAGGACAGCTATTCGATCTTGCTCAACGTGGAAGAGCAGACCGCGACCGGGGCAGTGACTCAAGTCGCCGAGGGCTTGGTGGAGGCCTTGGCATTACTGTGACCACTGGATCAGCAGCAAATGCCGGTCAGAATAATATCGGTCAAGGTGGACCGACGCAGGCAGCAGGTGCCCGATCTGGTACGGGCAAGTGGTCCCAGTGGTCGCTCACACCGTCTACCCTAGACAATGCAATCATTACAAATATTCAGAAGCTTTTTGCTGAGAAAATTGATATATTTGCTAAAGTGGAAGCTTATAGAGAATCGATTCTTACTGGTGTGATCAAAATTGGTCTTAAGGTAATTGTTCTTTCTTTCTTTTTTAATGTCCAACGCTTTTTTAGCAAATTTTATTGAAATCTTTTGTAGACTTTGATGGAATGTGTACGTTTGCGAACGTTCGGTAAATATGGATTACAACAAATTCAGGTTGATTGTCGTTATTTACAGATATATCTTTGGCGTTTTGTCGCAGATGAAAGGTAGGGTATTTTGTTATTTCTGTTTCACTAATGTCATGAGTGGGCTATAAATGTGCTCAAATAAGTCCTAATGTGTATAGCAAACGCGCGTGTAGATATGTCAAATATTGAACAAAATAAAGAGAAAAGCTAATTCTCTGTTCTCAATTATCTCAGCATCTCTGGACGGTTGAGATAAATAATAACATGCTGCGAAACGCGCCTATGTAACAAGTACACTAACGAGCATAAATAGTGGCGTAGCTTGGTATGGATTTTAGCTTGCTAGACAAGTCATAATAGTTAAATATAGATCACGAAAATTCGGCTCACACACCATCTATAGAAAAGTTTATTAGCGCTAAAAATAGATAATTTAAATTCCTAAAATGAGTTAGATTTATTATTTATTTCAGAAGTTCAATAAATTTTATTCCTTTCTCACTAAATCGTATATAAACATAAAAATTTGGACTACGCCACTCTTTTTGCTCATTAGTGTATAATTAATGTGTGAAATACAACAACTTGTGATCAAACAGTTATCGTTAGGCTCAACATACTTTTTTCAGATCTGAATTATTTGTTGTTGTTACTAATTTTTTTAGATTGGTTAATTTCTTACTGGATGAGGTTATTGGCAGTGTTGTGCAGCGCTGTGTTGAACCAAAATTAATGGAGGAAAGTGTAAGTGAATACATTTACGTAACTGCTGACGTACACTTTATTGAATAAAATGAAATGGAATGAAAATAGAGTTGCCTTTATTACATCAATACTATAGAATGTATTACATAGATTTAAAACTTTTGATTTACATTAAATTAGTAAGCATTTTTTCTCTATTTTTAGATAATTGAAGTCATCTGTGAACGATCCTAGCAAGAATTTTTCTAATCTTGAAACCGATTTTCATATATATTCCTGGTTGTAGACTAATCTTGTTTTACATCACGTTATTTATGTATGTAAATTGTTCTAGGAAGGAGATACCGAGGGTGTGAAATTACAAAGACAAATTTAAATGTGATTTAATGAACTCAGAACCTGATTTGGTGGATAGTGATTAACATTTAGTTTCGAGTGATCGAATTGATTTCAAAATCATCAATAATAATAGGTCACTTTGAACCATTTAGAGTAACAAATTGACATTCAATTTTTTTTTGTATTGGCTTTGGACACTGTTTTAAATTCCTCTGTAAGTTTAGTCTATCCACAACTGACTATCAGTTAAGAACTGTTTTTTGATAACGTGTATGATGAATCTAAAATATCTGAAGAGCCAGGATTTTTTAATATCTTGCAAGTTCTAATGAATTTGAATAGTCAATCATACCTGGATTGATTGATTTCTGCATTTAGTAATTTATTGATTTTTTAACCAATCATTTAAAATATTGAATTTGATTGCTCAATCACGCATAGGGGCCGAATCAATTTGAAAAAATTGGACTGTACAATGTTATTTTATTGATTTTTATCTATTTTAATTTTTATTGGTCAATCACTGGATTAGGGCCGTATCACTGTTCAAGTTGTCGACACTGATTGACGAAACAAATTCATCCTGACTTATCCTTATCAATTCTTTTTTAGATGAATTTATTCACCTATTATTAGGTAATTTTTAAATGATTTTTTTCTCTTCGTCCAAGCAATATTAAACCGAAGTGTTATTAGGTACTTTTAGTTATTTGTTTGCAATATTAAACCAAAATTATATAGTTATTTTGTATCTATACTACAAATTTATTTTATAATATTATAAACTAGATGTGCATTCTACCAGGATGTTTAAAACGTCATCTAGTTACTATGTTTCTATGCCGTGTTCCTATATTGTTTCTTGTTTGAACAATATTTTATAAACATAGCTCATATTTTGCTATAATAAAAAGAATCAAAATTATTTTCATGATTCTTTCTACACAAAAACTAATTAGCTTTCCACTTTGGTAATTAAGTACCTATTTAAAAATACTGCCTACGCTCTAACACAAATTTGATCTTATTAGCTAGTTTCTACATAATTGTCAAAATGTAGTAATTTTTCAAAATTTACTGATGTAAAGTTAAGTCCTATTTTACAATAAAAAACAACTAAAAGTCGTTTAAAACATGAACTATTGTTAGGTTCACAATATAACAATGGCGCATATATTTTGTTATATTGTAGACCAATAGCAAGGGACATAATATCTATTGTTATGTAGGTACCTATTGATTTTGGAATGGCAACGCAATCGACACCCAGCCTTTCATGGACACTTACAAATTGCCTTCGTTTATTTTCTGCACGACTCCAATAACTTGACAATTTTCGACCACGTTGTTTTCTTGCCACCCTTATATCTTCAGTAATAGTATTGGCACCTTTGGATTCAAGATCTGTATCTGGCATAATTTCTGCAGAATAATTGCTGTCATCAGTGTGAGAACCTTGAAATAAAGATTCACTGGAAGGTTGATACTCAGCATCAGTTCTGACAGGATTATCAATGGATATTTGCACACTGAAGAGTCGGAATCCGTGTCTATTAACGTGTCTATTTCAGTGATTTGAACCCTCCCTGTGCACCACAGCAGCAGTTACAAATATTTTTAGATAACACCTCTTCCTCACTGGACAGATACAACTTATCAAATAGACATGTAATTTTCACTACTCCCTCTACATAGATTGTTGTAATCACGTATCAATTTTGTTGTTCTAAAATATGATATAAGTACATATACTATCTAAATGCCCAGCAAACTGAACGGCTATTTTTTATTACCAGAGACAGTGATACGGCCCTTATCCAGTGATTGACCATAAAAATTGAAATCGATAAAAATCATTCAAATAACACTATCCAGTCTTTTTTTTTTCAAATTGAATCGGCCCTTATGCTCTGATTGACCAATCAAATTCAATGTTTTAAATTTGATTGGTTAAAAAAATCAATAAATTACTGAATAAAAGTATAACTCATAAATTCTGGTGTGATTGACCAATCATCAAATTCAATTGAAATTGCGGGATATTCAAAAATCCTGGTTCCTCAGATATTTTACATTCATCATACGTATTTGCAACCATTTGGTATACATTTTTAAACATGTTATATGTACATTTTTTGTCTTATTGTGAAATTATGACATCAAATTTGTAAAAAAAATCAGTATGTCTCGTAATTTACAATGTATTTAAGAAATATATAATTATAGATACACACATCAAAAGTAATGATTAAATAGATTCCATTTGGTAGCTCTTCGAAGGTATTGTTATTACTTTAATGTGTCAATACCAACTACTAGGTGACAACTATGTGATAGAAATTATTCATACTTTCGGTAATTATTTGTGGCTGTGTTATTAACAGGAATAATATTACATAACTTTGATTTGTTATTTATGTACATAGATCTTCAAAATAACTGGTAAGGTGATTGTTCTGTATAAAAAAACGTTTTACCATTATATATTTACTTTTTTGTTGATATATACATATTATTTATATATTTGTTTGTTTGTTTGAAATTATCAATATAATTCTAAGCTTTAGTTTTGACTAATTTCCATAGATATTTTGTTTAACTAATTCTACGATAATTTCTTATCAAAGATAAAGAAAATACTTACTAAAAGGGGGTAATGTTATGTATCATCAAATAGGGCAAATTCAATTACCTATTCTACACCTAATTTTAATTTTGAAGAAAGACGAGATAGCGTTTATGGTTTCTTTGAGGCCGGTACACCATTTTTGGGGATAACGTGAAAAGTTATTGCTTAGTAATAAGTATGTAACTGCATGACATAGCCCGTCCCCTGTTAAAATGATAGTTGTAACATGTTTTACGATTGTTTTATATTTTAGTTATATATTCCCTTTTTATACTACTTTTTGGACAAAAGTAATAAAAACAAATATTTTTAAATCTCTAAATTTGGTAACCTGACTACGCGTATCTGACAAGTAATTATTGGGAACGCATTCATAAATGTTTTAATGTGATAATATAGTTAGGTGTTACAAGAAATATTATTTTATTTGTAAGTGACATTGTTTGATTGACTTTATTTTTCAATATTGTGGGATATAGAACTATGATTAACAGAATAACAAATCCTTTAACATGTTGTGTATTAGCTAATTTATTTGTATATTTTTTTTGTTTATTTAGGTAGATACAATATTCTACTGAAGGAATTTCAGTGTAAGTTTGTTGTGCGTATTTTTACTTTTGCTTTCTACTCATAAACTGGTGAAATTAACATCATTGATTTAATAATGTTTTAATTTTCAAAAAAGACGAGATGGCGCTTGCAGTTTCTTGGGAGGCCAGTACGCCAAACTTGTGCTTAGTATACTTGGGTAACGTGAAAGGTTATTGCTTAATAGCGAAGTAACTGCATAACATAGCTCGTCCAGGTTAATCTTAGTTTAAAAAGGTGGTTTTATTGCGAAGTCTAGTTGTGACATATTTTAGGTAGTTTTGTACTTTTGTTATTTATTCACTTTTCATACTACTTTTTAAACGAAAGTAATAAAACACAAATTAATATTTTTTTAATTAAACATGCATAAGTAGGATCACTTATTGGTAACCTGACATAAAAATGGATTCAAACCAGACTTTTATTGCGCAATAAAGGTCTTTGATTCAGGTTTAAATGAGAATATTTGATTTACTTTATTGTAGGCATAGAACTATGAACGACAAGCTAATTTATTTGTAATTTTTGTATTAGGTGTAGCTGTTCTGCAGAAAGAAGTTTAGTCTAAGTTTACTGTGTATATTTTAATTGAAGTACATTACAGTGCTCTTTTCGACCAAGTATATCATGAAAAGGTGCAACACGTTCTAATGATGGATTTAATAAAAAAATCAATTTCATAGTTTTCATTTTCCATCATAATAATATACTACCTCTTTATGCCACTTTACAACCATTTTATATTTCCTGTTTGTTTTATTTATTTATTATTGCATTCTTACTCCTAATATGTGAAAAATTCACCTATTAGAGAAAATCAACAAGGTCCTGGTTGAAGATTACATAAATTCCAAATATGTTGGACATATTATAGCTGTCAGAATTGCCCATTATGAAAACTATGAATATTTTATTGGATCCCTTTATAACACACATTATTCTTTATCTGATGTTCTGTTATTTAGTATACCAAGTAAAAGAAGTCATGGCTTTAAATTTAAATTCAGTTGATAGTCAGCTTGCTACTTATGTTGTTTTGTAGAATACTTCTATGTCAAAACAGTATTTTTCCGATACTTACGTCGATCAATAAATATCCCATAGTTGTAGGTGAATCTACTAATTCTTGATTTTACCTTTTTTCTGATATGTATTTTTCTATGTAGAAATTAGCTATGGCTGAAGCTCAAAAGTCTTCTGAGATAGACAAATCAATATCACGTTGGAAGTTTTTGCTGCGACCCTGTCATCATTACTATGATGAATATAAAGAATGTAAAACGTGGTACGCGCAGTTTAATTCTTATTACATCTATGGCGTGAAAACAGACTGCACACATTGGTTGGAAGACTACAAGGCGTGCAACAAGTAGGTATTAAAATATTTAGAATAAACATTTTCATATTCAACGGGTAAAAAAACAGCTAACATTTATATTAAAATGGCCTGCTCTTCTGATGTTCTAAACCAACTTTACTTCGGTCACGGGAACAAGTAATTTTCAAACTTTAAAAATTAGTTTTGCCAATTTCCAAATCGGTGACTTGTACTTAAAAGCTATAATAGAGGACGGGAATGTATGACCCCCCCCCCCCCCCAATTACCCGAATTGATATTGCAAAAACTTTTTTACTGAAGTCAAAAGTATGACTAATTTGGATTGGTAGAGACTTTTAAAAACAGCGTTTTTGAAAAAATGTTTATTTAGAAATTCTACTCGGATATTGATCAGAGGTATGAAACTTTAGTGAGGAATATTCAAGACACAGTTAAGGAAGTGCTACCCAAAAAGGAAAACATCTATAAGCAGCATTGGATGACTGAAAATATTCTCAAAATGATGGCAGAAAGACGGAAGCTGAAAGGACTAAGGGAACAGTACAAAGTGAAAAATAAAGAAATTAAGAAAGCTTGCTCTGAA
>JAUYWI010140527.1:0-19986 GCA_034780595.1 Parotoplana pacifica | reverse complement strand
AGGAGGGTAGTTCATGGACTGCAGGAGCTCTTTGATGCAGCAAGTGATATTTTCCATAATTTGCCACCTCAGCTGATCGAGAACCTTCTGCAATCGATGCCCAACTGCTTCCAGCAAGTGATTGACAGTCATGGGCATCATTGTGACTACTAAGCCACTTCCCCTTTATGAGAACGTGACAACAGCAACAGCTCTTTTCAGGGCTAACCACTTGTTAATTGATGTTTTCAAATGATAAACATTCACTAATTATGCATATATACAACAAAAAAATAATTATGAAAAATGCAATTTCTGCAGGTGTTACATTTTCTTTTTTCCAGCCCTGTATTACCAGTAGATATAAATGTGTACCCAATCTATTAAAAATTGATTACCCAATAGTTGTTTTCTTAGAAAACCATGAACTCAAATCCTATTCTTCAGTCACCAAATAATCTTTTAGTTGTCTATACTGTGATGAAACTAATGCATCAAGTCCAGACTAAATCAACAGCATCTGGTTCTGACAGTGGATGACAATATCTATGCTATTGCTACTATGGAAATCTCATGGTGTTAATCAGGTGTGTTCTAATGATTAATAGCATGGCTGGGCAGTTTTCATATAGCCAAAACAATCCTTAGGAGTCATTGAAAAATGATTTCTAGCAGACAAATAGCAATCATTATTGATGCCAACATATACCAGGTGAATTTTAAGTAATGCCCGATTTTAAACTAAAAATAAATCAATGACATTTAAACTGAAGGCCCTGTAACTGCCAATTTGTACCTGAACATGATACAGACATACTTTTGGCTGTGCATTAGACAACAAGATTGTATTTTCCAGCAGGATGGTGCCCCAATCTTTGACAAGTTCATGAGTGGTTGGATGACAATTTCATCAATCACTGTATCAGATGTCAGGGTCCATCTGAATGGCCTCCAAGATCCCCAGACCTTTCACCTCCCGATTTTTTTTCTTTGGGGTGTTTTGAAGGATAACGTTTATGGTCAAGGCCCCTTAACAAACGGCCAACTGGAAACGTTTGTTGAAGAAGAAATTCACAATATTGACATAGAACTTTGTCAGAAGGTCTACTGTTCCATAGTTACCAGACTTGAGATGTGTGGCAATGTAGATGGGGAGCAGTTTGATCAACATAAGACATGATTCTGCTGTATTAATAGACTGAATATTGTACTATGTTTATGTTTTATTCTTTTCTGATTCATTAGTTATGTTAATAACAATTTAATTATTCTATAAATCTTATATTATTAAAAATCGGGTGTTACTTAAAATTCACCCAGTTTATAGAATTTTTATAGTGACTACTTTGAGATTTTGTAACATTAATTTTAAAATTATGTTAAATGCGTTTATCTATGTATTTAATAAATTAGTATAAACACAAATAAAAGATGAAATAATTTTTTTACAGAAATATTTAAAAATAACATGTAGACTTTTATTATAAAGAATATAATATTTTAGGTAGGTACATTTATTCATCATCACGAAGAAACATTTCTTCTGCAGATTTAAGAGCAGCTTCGGGATCTTTTAGTTCAATCTAAAACAAAGTACAAAACATTCTCTTAGATTCTTTTAGACTTACCATTATGTTCTCATAAGAAGTTTTACTTTTTTTAAAGAAAACATAAAAGTAAAAAATGTATAGATATTTATTTAGATCAACTGACTTAATTGACAGCAATCTCTGTTGCTATAAGAATTAACGGTTTTAATTTTTTAAACAATATAATTTAGTTCCGTCTTATAAATATCGTTATTCGGTACTACCAAACGACCATATGAAGATCCTAAATGGATACCCAATTATGATAGAGGCTTCTGGCCATCATATATGGCGGATTTGACATTAATATCTAACTTTGCAAAATTTATTTTAATTAAAACATTCGTTAAGTACCGGTTGAATAGGATATTTGGAAGGATTTGGTGCTTCATTTCTTCCAAAGTCCATCATCTCTCCACATTTAGCAACATCATCTAACCAGACACCGTCATACAGTTGACCAGTTTCCAAGTAGAAGAATTTTCCATGTCCATTTTTCATACCATTTCTCCATGAGCCTTCATAACGATTTTGATTTGCTTAAGAAGATAAAACAATTAAATTAATAACATGTTGTTGAAAATGATAAATTCACATACTTTTAATAAATCGATTAGCAAATATATATTTTTTAAATATTTGAATCTATAAAGTTAGAAACGGAAACGATGCGTGTTTTCTAAACTGCTCTTATTAAAAACAACTAACATTTACTGTTCACATCTTTTTTATTAAATGTATACAAAAGAAAATACTTAGGATAAGAAAACAAGACATCTGAGTAGAAAAATATGAATACTGACTTCCAAATTATATCTCAGAAACTAAACTAGACAATTTTTACCACAAGGGGAGTGGGCAACCCCACCATAAGATTTCATACTTCCCGTGCATAGACTACGTCAAATTTTGGAAGATTCATCAACATATATTTTTTTTAAATCGATGGCCCTGTTAGACTAGTAAACAGAAAACTGCTGCATCCAATTTCTAATACCTTTCTAAATCTCAAATTTAATCAAGAATATCGATTTTTTGTCCAACAAATTTAATGGATTTGTATTACACACCAAATTTGAAATCAATGGTAAAAATGTAGTCTTTGGAGCTGATGACGTGATCGATTGTTTCTATAAAAAATGTTAACGTTTTCTCTAATTTTGTCTTAGGTATCTGTGTACCAAAATTTAGCCCAATCCATCCAAGCGAAGTATATGTATATTTTTACCATAGAAATCGGACCGCATAGTTAGCTCGCGTTTTAGACTAACCCGAGTCCGATCTCTATGATTTTTACCCTCAACATTCTACCACGTTAATTTTTTAGCGAAATCTAAAGGGTTAAGATTACTTATAGTGTATTTAGTTTTTTCTAAATTCTGCTTAGTTTTCTAGAAATATTTTTTTTAAATATACCAATTGGTAAACCGTACTTTGAATTTAACTAAATTGAATTAATATTAATTTTTTACTTGAATTTACTACTAAAAGTTATACAAACATTTATATTTTTCTATTAGTATTTAGCTTAATTTTAAACAATAATTTTCCATGGAAGATTTTTTTTTCAATTTGTTATATCTGTATTAATAAACGATAAAGTTTAATACTACTAACAATTATTTGTAACCACAAAATTATTGATTTAATAAAGATAGCTTATTTTTGTAAATCGTACTAAAAATAATAAAATATTAGGTATATTACTCTAATACTCTAATATTTGTACATATATGATTTTTTTATGATATGTTGAAATTTCCATATTATGTATGTCAATAATTGAATTGTAAAAATAAATTGTTGTACTTTAAAAAAATTATGTCTAAAGAACTAATTAGAATTTAGAAAAATAAAATACATCACAAGTATTCTTTAATGCACTATTACTTGCAAGCATTAAACAAAGTGTCCCTTTAACTTTATATTGACTAATAAATGACGGATATCTCCGGATTGACTCCATTTGAATTCAAGAGACAATCTGGAATGATAATTTTTGGCGTGAATTTTTCATAATAAATTTCATATTATATGTAAAAGTTCAATTAAAATACTGCCGAATCTGTATGAAGTTTTGCCTAATTAAAATAGACAACTTTTAATGTAGCATAGGTATAGCATCAAAAAAAGAAAGATAATAAAGCACATGACCTAACATACCAGAGTTGATGACAGTAGTTCAACACGTTTTGTCAATAACTTCTTAGTTAAAACTTACTTAATCTTAACATGCCTTGACCGTTACGTTTGTCATCGTACCATTCTCCTTCATAAATGCTTCCGTCAGCGTAATACATACGACCCCATCCACTACGTTTGTCCTGGTACCATTCTCCCTCATGGAACTCTTTTTCCGAGTACCAATTTTCTCCATAACCCTAAGAAATAAATATTAACTTTGATAGTTTTAGCATTGAAAAAATAATTGCACTCAAAATAGAAAGTTAAACTCACATGACGTTTGTCATCTTTCCAACCGCCAGAATATTGTTTCTTATGTACACCTTGAGTGACCACACTAAGTACGCCAAACCCATTACGCAATCCTTCTTTCCAATCACCATCATATACGGTACCGGTGCTTTTCCATTTATATGTACCTCGACCTATAGTTTTAATAGAGCAGACATTTTAAATATTTAAACAAAACTCAAATGAATTTTGGACTTCAATAATCAAATTTTATGTAGGTAGTTATTAATAGATAATATTTTCAAATTTATAAAAATTTCCTGAACTAGTAATGAATACATACACATAATTATGTATGTATCCAATACTATTTCAGGGAGTTACTATAAATAAGACATGTCCAAAGGGTGTACAACTAAGGTGAGGTGTGCTGCCGGTCACTCAGAGGATTTTTAGGTGACTGTGGGATATCATCAAGGATCTACCCTGAGCCCTTCTTTTTGCCTTGGTAATAGACTGCCTGACGGCAAAGTCCAGAGATAAGCTCCTTAGGATATGCTGTTTGCGAATGATGTGGTTTTGGGTTTGGAGTCAGGGGCAGAAGTTGAACATAAACTAAAATCGTGGAGAGCACCAATGGAGGATGGAGAAATGTGAATTAGCAGGCAGAAAACGAAGTATTTGAGATTGAGAGTAAGCCCCAAATCAGTTAAAAATATAGAGGTGAAAATGCAGGGAAAAGAAAAAAGCTCAACCAGGTATAAGAGTTCAAATACCTGGATTCAGCAGTTCAGGCAGATGGTGGATCTGAGAAAGAGGTGAAGAAACGGATACAAGGAAAAGGATAACTGGTGTCATATGTGACAGAAAAGTACCAGACAAAGTGAAAGCTAAACAGTATAAGTCAATGGTTAGACCAGCAATGCTGTACGAGATGGATACTGTGACTACTACAAAAGAGCAGGAAGAAAGATGCTGGTGGTCTTTAGGACTGAACAGACTTGACAGAGTGAGAAATGAAAAGGTGAAGGTAGGATGGCGATTGGAAAATTGTAAGGAAAATTGAGGTAAGGTTCCGGTGGTTAGGACATGTTGTGAGGAGAGAGGTGGACTATATGGGAAGAAGAGTCAGAAAGATGTAGGTGGGGAAGAGAAGGCGTGGAAGACCCAAAAATAAATGGCAAGACTGCATTCTTGAAGATATGGAGCAGGTGGGAGTCCGAGAGCAGGACTGAATGGATCGCAATAAGAGGAGGAAAACGATCCGCACCGTCGACCCCAGTAGAAGAAGACTATAAATTGGACAATTACAAAATTATATTTTAACTTTCAGTCTAAAAATATAATTGTTACGGACCGGATTCGTTTGACGGCCTTCATATGGCAGAAACAGATATGTGAACCACCCAAACTTTTAATAGATATGATGGCTTTATATGGATCTCAATTTACGATACTGACACTGAACGCTACTATATCTAATGAAGTTTAGTTTTTTTGAGAAGGTATCCATTAGTCTTCAGAAAATTAAAACGAATAGTAACATCAGTAAGAAATAGAGAAAATTTTATTGATAAAACAATTTACAAGAGATTCTTTTATAAATATAAGGAGAATTAGAAAAGTGATTCAAAACTAAATCTGTAAAAGTTGATTTTCTATATTGAAAAGATATTCTTTTTACATAAACGAAATTTATTATAGCTGACAGAAATCTTAACAAAGTTACAATTTAGAAGAAAAATAAAGTTATGAAACTCTGTATCAGAAAGAGAACATATTACCACCGAAGAATAATAAAATGAATACAGTTTAGTGTAAAGAGAATCGATACGGATACGCCATAATAGGAAAAGAATTGAATAATACAATAACTAGGAACTGCTACTAATATCGTGATTGAACACTCTCCACCCCGCAGTTTAGAGAAAAAACAAACTAAAAAAAATACTAAATCACTTCCATTGTCAAGTTTTCGCATTATACAATTTTGGGCGTTTAATCTGACGCCACTGGCAATCACGAGGTGGCAATGACACTGGCGCTAGAGATTCCAGCAACACAAACATGTGAGCTGCAGAAGGCCTCGGCACTGTGTCCGCAGGCGGTAATACATCGTGTGCAGCAAAGGTGCAGCCAATGGCGGCGGCGGGGAGCAACCATTTTTGCGTTGGGTGCTATCAAGGGAGTAGTTGTTTCGATAGTGGGTGAGCGCTAATGGTGAAGGTGTAACGTCGATTTTTGGAGGTTTCAGACGTGGTTCGGGCTGAGGTTCCATTACTAAATATTTCTTAAGAAACGCCTGTTGCGGGTGGTCACACGGCCAGAACAATCTGGCCTATTATGAGTGGATCAGCTTTCAGCATGACGTCCCCAAGGTGCACTGTAGCACACCCAAATAACTGGCGAGGCTCAGCAGTGTCCACGATTCCACAGCCATTCCCGAGGAGGGTTCAATGTCTGACTAAATTGTTAGATGCCACCACATCAATGCTGGAGTCGACTCGTAGCCGCTCCAATGTGGGATGCTGAAGCGTGGATTTGGATGAGTTCGGGGGATGCGGCTATGTCGAAATCAGCAGTGGCAAAAGTGCACACTTTAGTGGGACAGTCGAGAATTGTCATCGTGCAAGATGTAACTTTGATAACACCAAAAAATATTCAGTTTTCATAAAAGTAATTTATTATAACTGACAATACCCAAATCTTTAAATTAATTTGTATTTATGTATTCAGATATTATCGTTCCCTATTGTCAAATTAAATAACTAAAAGTTTCCCAGATTTGTTTAATATTAATAAGGTGTTCTTTCAAAACCTTTCAAAAATTTCTTGAACAGACTAATTTAAATTTCTCCTTTAAACCATGATGTTTGTTCAGTATCGAAAAAGATTTCATCAAACCAACAACTTTATACATATGTCGATATTAGATAAGTAACAACATTATGAATATTGCTTCAATTATGAGTTCAAAATAAATTCACTCATGCATATATCTTTTCTTTTGTAAATCAACAGCGTCGCTTTCTTGAATATAGTCCAAACATGTTGTCTTGTCACTGATTATTTTGGCATTTACTCCTCTTTGATGTTCGAAGTAAGTGGCAATTCAAAACCTGTTGAGACTCTTAGGAAATGGAATTCTGTCAACATCTTCCTGATCGTGCTCATTTTTAACAAGAACAAACTTGTATCCACGTTTGAATAGAGCTCTTCTAATTTTGCTGATCAGAATTCCACTGGAACGTGTCTTTTGAGTGCTGCTCTTGTAATTCGACTGGCCAAATCGAGACCTAGGCAATAATCTTATTTTAATATTGTGTTTCACTACAACATTTTCGAGATCATCAAAATCGGATACTTCTCCTTTGTCCCGTATAACTTTTCCACCAAGTGATGTACATTGTCTGCGCTCATGAAATTATGACCAGTTTCCAAATATTTCAGTTCAACTTCAGAGAGTGATGTACTTGGATAATTCATCATATTAATTATAGTTGAAAACAAAACGAAGTTTTTATTCTGTAATAAACAGTTATCGCACCATCCAATGAGTTTTTCCAAGTCTCGTGACTGCGAAAGAAATTCATAAAAACCTCCAACGATCTCTGCTACATTCCTACCCCGTTCGCTATCATTCCATAGAAAGCAAGTGCTATTGTGTCTATGTGCTACCAAGGGGTGTAAATATTTGGTTAAATGCTACTAACTTTGGAGTAAAAAAACTTCTTTAAATTGGGCCATAATAACAACCTAATTTTTCTTGTCGCTGCCATAATCATTTTGAGCTTTTAAATATCTATACTTTTGTTTCATATACATATATCGTAGTCTGTGCAGTTTTCATGTGCTTTTCCTTCATGATTAATTTTGTAGCGCTCACATATTTCACATTCTTCTGTCTCCAACTTTGTGAAACTGATATTTTGGGCATGAAAATCGTTTTGGTAGGCATTGTATGACACATTGTAGTGCTTCTGACAAAAGTCCTTGTGCATTTCTGTAATCGGAAGAGAAAAAGGAAGTGTTCGCGTCGGTAGTGCGAAATGCATGGATTAAAAGTTTCAAAATGATTTTTGATTTAATCTGTATCGAGTTACTTCTGATTTCCATGCTTACTCTTTGGTCACATCTTGCCATTATATTTCCATCCCCAATATCTTGAATAGCCGTTTCCAAAGATTGATAATTTCCTTTTTTGCATACGGGTGGTACGGTTATACGTAGCATAGAAAATTTAAAAAAAAAGTAAAATGACGAGTATGATCCAAAAAATGGATCTGAGAACTTTGGAGCTATGCCCAAATGTTTTAAGGCTGACAGGGTTTGTGAATATTTTATCATGTTCGGCTCAGAAGTTTGCCATGGATTGCAATTTTGCATTGCTTAAATTGAAGAAAACATATTAGTTACTGAAAAAGAGTATCTATCTCTAATCGAGGACATTAAATAGCACTAGATAGGTACGTATTTATGACCTTTATATAGGATACATCGAAAATAATGCGCGTTTATGAGAACACAATTTCTATATTTCAGCAAAGTGATTTTATCAATCAACAGATATAAATGCAGTAAAATCATTAGATAAATATACAGGGTGGCAATAAAGTTACCATACAGTGAACTAAGCTCATTAATTCAATTAAGCTGATGATAGCACACAATTCTCTGTACACCTATAGCTTAGAGTCTGTTTTACATTAACTTTATGGTAACTTTATTGCCACCCTGTATAATGTGTATTATATTTCATATAGCACTGCATCTATACTTACGAGATAATATAGACATGTACAAACGTGCAATAATTTCGATATAGCCTATAATAGCTAACTGCCTAGTCAATGAATGCTTAATACATAGTAGGCAGAAATAATAATTGTGTATCTAAAATATCTTATGTATAGAAATAAAATAATACTGCAGCAGTAGTGTTCAAACAAATGTTCTATTCCATATGTATTTACCTAGGGCTGGTAATCATGGTAAATGTGCAAGTCGTTTGTACAAAAATTCATAGAAATTCCTCTGAATTTGAACAGGTTTATGCATTTTCTCTGGACGTAAAAATGTTCTGGCCCAAATTGGGTCCGTGTGGTCCCAAGATAGAGAGGAATTAACCAACTTTTTAATTTCTGAATAATACCAAATGCTCGGTTTGATATCACTGTTTATCGATAAGGCATCCATACTACTATTTATGGGATATTTTGTAATGGGGTCTAATTGTGCTGTATGTTCTCGGCCCAAGGGATAACGCTGTGAAGCAACTGGAATAAAACCGTCATTTTCAAGCCAATCGTCAGTATTCATATAGTTCAATAATGTCACATCTCCTAGAGCTAAGTTATTGATATATCCAGAGGACATAATCAAGGCAGGACAGATATATGGTGAAATACTTCGGTCACCTTTCGAACGGTCTGTTGCTTGTCCAAAATATGAGAAATAATAAGTACTTGGATAGTCCGAAGTCAGTAGTCTATTAAGACGATCACATCCGTATATAGAAAAATCATAAAATGCATTATCACAGTTGCTTAGAAACGATGAGCGCTCAATACATTGCTTCCACTCTTTGTTAATAAATGACATATTCAATTCCGATCCCCAATGACCCAATTTCCAATTAAGAGACTCATGGTGTAATTCAGAATTCAGAGATAATTTCTTGCCTACCCAACGTACTGAATTGACCACCTGCTCTACATAATCAATCAGCTCTACTTTGTTAGTACAATTTTCCTCTGTTTCGGCGCCAAACATCGCGGACACTGCCGACCCAGAAAGATTTCCAGTAATTACACTAATCGACCGAATCCAGGAAGAATCAGTGCCACATTTCCAATAATCAATAGCAAGTAGATACTGAAGGTAACGTCCCGCATTAGCACCACTTGAATGACACACCAGGTGGACAGGGAACTCTGCTGACCAGTTCGGACATAGAGCTAAGTTAGAGAAATCCTCACCAAATTGATCATGATTAAACTGGTTAGAGTGAGTATCACCGAAATTTACTCGACATCCTCGAATTTCTGCGAATATCTGACAGGCCCGATCGTGCTGTGAACTGGCAGCACTCGGCCGACTGGCAACAATTCGTAATCCGAATTTGTTGGTATCTTCTGAAACGGCCGTGTCCCAGTAGAAATTGGCATCTGTTAAGCCCCAGGCTATCAATCCGGGTATCAGGACAACTGTCGTAGGGTTAGAGTTCTGTGTACAAACAATGTCATCTTTGCTAAAACAGTTTAGTTCCATTTATTTCTTAAAATAGGTAATTCGTCGATCACAAGACAATCATATCGAAACCAGTCTAGTTTAACTGATTAGTATTATGGAGTTCAAATCAAGATTTATACATAAACACCATACTTTTACTGAGTGATTGTAAGTGTAGCAATATAACAATTACTATACCTACTGTTGCAAACAAGCCCGTCATTGGAATCAACTACATACCTATTAACTATACAGATAGGTAAGAAAGAATTTCATACCTGTTCTCTCTCTCCTCTAGTAACACTGATCAATATTTAAAAAGATAAACAAAAGAACAATTAGAAGGCAGCAGGTATTGACATTATTTTAAATTTCTCATCACACAGAACAACAATTAAGTTAAATATCTTTCTAAAAATATCGTAGCTTTATCAGATTATCATACCTAGCAAAGTGTATATACAAAATAAAATAATTGCAAAAGTAACACACGAAATAATTGGTATCTTATCAGTAGGTAATTACGTATTACATTATAGAGCGCTATTAGAGTGTCTTTTTGTATCCGGTGCCGAGCACAAAATTGTTAACCTAAAATGTCCTTTTGGAATTGCCCTTTCCATGAGTTACTACCAATTGACGAACTTTTGAGCCTGCTGCCCGCCCCCACTGCTCACCCTATTCGAGGAGGTAACCCTGTTTTCTATCGGTTGATATACAAAAGATCAATATAGTGACTGCTATTCGTGCTTTTTCAAGCCAAATTTTGAAACCGATAGTATCTTACAGTTGGGTTTTACTTTGGTTTTCAGTATGCTACCTACATACCTATATTACCTTCCTTCTCTTCGTCAGTTATCTTTTCTGAAATTTTATTGTCATAATCAGTTTTGCTCTTTATAATCTGTCAGCACTTACAGATGAGGCTGGCATGTAGACATATGTCGCTTGGACCATTCCTCTGTCTTAAAAAAGTTACTGACTGGACATAGGAATCCTTCATATCTGATAACTACTAGCTACCCTGTAGCTGTTTAAGCATAGCTTCCCACACAGCAAATGCTCAGTCACAGCGTGAGATTTTCATATCACCACTACTTTCCCCCAGCTTCAATATTCTTGTGGGCTTTCTTAATCTTTATTTTCTATTCAAGGGAATTGAAAATACTTTCAAGACGGGCTATCCATTGTTGATTCACTCTTAGGATACAAGGTAAAAAGTACTTCTGAAATCCCAGCTTTTTCCTGTCTATCAAAGAACTTTTATATATTGAAAGACCACAAGTCAATGAGATTCTTTTGCTTCAAACTATCCATCCTTGCCTTACCTATACATTTTAGTCTTCAGAGATTAAGAAAAGAGCTTAGTCTTGAGCAATTAAGCACCAATTTCCGACCAGTATAAAAAGTGCCGTTCTCGTGTTGAAGTTGTTTTTTGGTATCCAGCGGACCCTCTGTTCGTAAAGGATTTTTAGGCTTAGAATGGTTTAAAGTTTATGTATTTATCCTGATTCCCGTCTCGTTGTCTAGGTTATCGTTATGGTCATTACTTCCCCGTTGAGCACTATTTTAATATCTGCTTGGGGATATTGATAGCCACGAGTTTTGTCTTTTAAGACAAAGACATTAATTTAAATAAATCAGTATCACAAACTTTTATTTAATAGAAAGAGGACATCAGCTTACTCATTTGGAATGTTCAACGGAAAGATGGCTATGTTGTCAATACTTTCGTGGGAATATTTTTGTTTGTAACTAAGCTTAACTATATAACCGTATAAGATAGTGTTCTCACTACCAATACTGTCTGACACCTTTCATGGAGAACTCTGATTTGTTAACCCTGATATTTTAGAGGACGCCTGCCTTCTGAAGGCAGTCTTATATAAGCTGTCAACGCTTTTTCCAGGTAAATGAAAATTGCAATTAGGATTATGCTTAGTCATTATCATCTTCTACCTGTCTTCCGTAATCTGCTCATATGTCTAATCAATTTTAAACTTCCAAAGTAAAGTGAATTTGATTTTTATAAATTGGGTACTTAATTATTGAATCAAATATTTATATATTATTTCAATTAATTTTTCATAATATCTAAATAACTATTGTGTTGTAGGTATACATTATCATTCAATATAAAATAAATATTACAAAAATGTGCTGGAACATTATGCAATTGTGTAAATATCTAGGAAATAAACAAAAATGTATTCTAGCTATTAATCAATTAAAACATCTGAATGCTATTGATAAGCAAAATACCAAATTACATATATCAATCTCTATTTTTTAGTTATTGCAACTCCATTTTTTAAATTATATTAGGGTAGTCACAAATTGTACTTATGCATTATAGTTTACAAGAGAATAAATGGAATCTAAAAGCTAAAAGAGTAAATATAGAAGGACCCACGTAGAAATATGTAAATAAATTTAAAAAGAGATTGATTTACTTCAGAGCCAAGGAGGCGAGGAAGGGCACATCATTTAATGATCATTTTCTAAAATTTAGTCATCAATTATTTAATATCATATCAATAAAAGTAAATTTGAAATGTTCATACATAATTCATTTGAAAAAGAATTTTTCCTATAGGAAAATACGTATAGAAAAACTCATAAACAAATATTCGTAAAATACAATTGTTCTTATATAAAATATTTTATATAAGAACAATTATATTTTCGCCTATACAAATTCGATTATAAAATGTTAAATGTTATAATGTGCGGTAATTTAATTATTTTCTACTGCAAGCATTCCAATGATTAAAATTATAAATATTTCATCAATAATTACTTAATGTTTCTATGCTTTTTTAATTAAATTCTTAGTTTTAAACTTAAATACCTACTTAAAGTGAGGTTTTATTTTGAAGAAAAAATACAAAATTCTGTACGAAAAAATATATACGAATATTTTTACAGGCAAATAATTATATACGAAGATTTTATGAATAATACTCATTAAAATACGAATAAATTGTATACAAATAACGTTATACGACTTTTCCTATATGAATTTATTATGTACGAATTTGTCTATTTTACAAATATTTATCATGAACGGGTTAAGTAGCATAGTATGATGATTTGATCCTTTTAAAACATTTAGGTATCCTATCCATAATAGATAAATATCAATGTTTCACAAACTAAATTATACTTTTAAGAAATGAAAATAAGAATAGCTGGGTCATATTATTCCAACAAATTTGTATAACTTTTTAGTGTTGATATGTGCAAAATTAAGGCATAATAAATAAGCCCCTCCCCAGTTTTGGGATGTTTTAAAGCACAACCTGTACAAAAAATAAATATTTATTACAGTGAATATTTAAACCACACAGTAATTTTCACAAGTTACTCACAAAAATATAGAAATTAATGCATATGTCATTTTAAAATTAGAAGTACCTACATAGGTACGTATCTACAAAATCTCATCTGATAGAAAAGATAAATCATATTAAATCCTATAATAAAAACTGGTAAGGCAGTAAGTATCATAGATATAAAATAGGTCTTCCATTACCTAAATAGAATCTACAGCAACCAATTTCTAAAGAGAACATTGAATTATGTTTTAGCCGTTTTAGTTTAGAAGGTGATAATTTTTATAAAGTTATATATTAAAATTTAAAACAATTTATATTTGTTTATGTTTCTATGCTATAATTGTTGACCCCAATATTGTGATGTATCATACAAACTTGTATTGGGTGTAGGTATATCTGAATTAGACCTATAGTATAGCTAGTCTCCATTCCCTAACAAAAAAACTATTTTGTTGACACCAATAAATTAAACATAGTAGTGGGAAAATGTATTCAGTAATCCATAAAAATAGTTTAAAATTTATCAACACCATAAAACTATAGGTATATACCTACAAATGTAAAGATTTGATTTTTACCTCTAGTTCAAGTAAGAATCCACACAAAGCTGTTTAAAAATATTCTCAATCTACTAAATTAGTAAAAATAAATTCTTAGTAAAAAAAAAAAACCATACAAAGAAAATCAATCTTATTTAAAATTCTAAAATAAATATGTGCATAAAATGGTTTTCAAAATTGAAATTAAAATCTAGTGATATTTATTTCTAATTTATAGATTTTAGAAATGGTTTTAGTCATAGCAATATACAACATATGTAACTAATAAAATTTCTGTATATGTAAAATTTAATAGCCTTTATAAGAACAATTCAGAAACATAGAAGTCCTACTACCCAGTAAAAAAACACTAACATTATTGCTCATATATTTTTTATAAATCCATAGTATAGTAATAATTACAAATATTTTACTTGACTTTTTTAAAATTTCATACAAAAAGGCCAAATGTAAGTATCTTTGGATAAAACAGCTGATGAGATATAAAACAATACCTATATGTACATATTTCAAAATGACAGTTCACATTAGTTGCAATATTTTTTTAAATATAACCACACAGTGCCAAACTAAAACTGTGACTTATACAGTAAAAGAAAACAAACATAAGAAAAAAATCATAAGGAACTCAACTTCCAGCAAAACCCCTCGGACAGATATACCTGAAACCCATAATAAATATTGCAAGTGTTAGTAGAAAATCTCCAAATATTTTTTTTCATTTAGGTACTTACATCTAAAAAATAGAAATAATGTTCACTATTTTAGAATAAAGGCCAACTAGTTTTGCAATAACCATTTAATAAAAGTGTCACATATCATCATGGAACTTCTAATTTTGAATATGTTATAGATAAAAAATCATTTATATACAATTAAAGACAAATTATTATTGCCAAACCATAAGTTGAATTTATGAACTCTTTGATTTGATTTTTCTAATACCTGTTTATTTCTAATTCTATGGTTTATAATTCAATACAAATGTATATATGTAGTTTATAAACAATGTCTATTTATGTTTATTTCCTCAAAATACCTATAAAAATAAGTAGTTTCCGAAAACTAATAGTCAAATCAAAATGAAATTTTCAAATAATTGTGCAGTAAGCTAATTGAATGTTGTGTCAAAATTTAATGTTTAATAGTCAAGTACATTTACATACCAATTGTTTTTCATTTGAAATAACTTCAAGAATTATACTTTATTTTACAAAAGGAACTATGTATATTGTTGCACCTAAAGACTTTTATTTTTAAAATAAAAAAAATTGCAGTGCATAATTAATTTACTTTGTATAATTTATTAGGACATTACTTATTGTTACACATTTGTTATTGAAAAAATCCATTATAGGTCACTCTATTGTGTGATAACAAACAAACATGGGATCTACAGGCTGTCCCAGAAGTGGGGTGTAAATCAATGATAAACAACAATTATAAATGGAAAATTACATTATTTGATCATAAATTGAACATAATTACTTAATTGTCATATGGATCAACTTGCTTACCACCAATTTCAATGGAAAGTTAAATTCTTCGCCAAGTTCGCACTGACATCTTTCGTAATAATTCCTTGGTGTCATTAATTTCTTGGCAAAGTTTTTGTGCGAGAGTGATAAGTGCTGCTCAATTCTGTGGTCTGTACTCAAGAATCTTACTTTTCAAAATGCCCCACAAAGCATTGTCTGGAGTGGTAAGATCTGGACTACGTGCAGGCCATGGGATTGGGCCAAATTTGCCAATCCACCTTTCCTTGAAAACTTCAGAAAGAAATTCACGTGTTGCTACCGTGGTGTGTGCAGGCGC
Source organism: Parotoplana pacifica (assembly GCA_034780595.1). Classification (NCBI taxonomy): domain Eukaryota; kingdom Metazoa; phylum Platyhelminthes; order Proseriata; family Otoplanidae; genus Parotoplana; species Parotoplana pacifica. The sequence continues at coordinate 4,059 of JAUYWI010140527.1, read as the reverse complement.
ACCATCCTGCTGGAAAATTGGATCTGCAATATTCAACCTATGCAATTCTGGATAAACTGATTCCTTAACAGTTCCCTGTAGCTTTCGGCGGCTATGCGACCTTCACAGACAAATGGCCCGACTTCTGATACTTCTTCTTGGTGATCTGGTAACTGAAGTTATAACAACTTCTTCTAAAGCTGTTCTAACTTTTGTTTAACTGCTATATGGTTTATCCAAAATTGAATCTGACCATAAAAGTTTTTCTTCCAAATAATTTATTTTATTGCCTCTTGGTGTCTCCCCAAATTAATCCTGCAATTTTTGTTGAATCAATTTCATTCGTTTTACCAGATTCATGCCACCAGGTGGCAGAAAAAACACCTAATTCAATACTGTAGGGACTATTATCACATTGAGCCATCACACAATTATGAAAAATAAAGCTTTAATTGAATACTTATGTTCAATTTATAAATGTTGTCTTAAAATCAATATAACACTACACTGAATTACGATGATGTAAAGCTTTAATTGAATATGTTCAATTTATAAATGTTGTCTGTCTGTCTATCAATATCACACTACACTACACAATTCTTACTATGAGATATGCATATACAATACTTAATATGAGATTTACATCCAACTTCTGGGACAGCCTGTACAGGTTTTCAATAATTTAAAAAAAATTTACCATCTTTTTTATTTTTTTTCCATTCGCCTGTGTATTCATCTCCATTGACTGAATAAACAGTGTGACATAGTCCTTCTTTATTCGCTTTTCTATCACTTTCCTTCCATGGCTGTGTTCCCAGTTTAGTTAAATCTTTTCTATGTGGCATTTTCTATAACAAGAAAAAAGAAAAATCAGAAATCATTTATATAAACTCTGATATGTTATTAGTTACAGAATGTCTTTTGTATGAGAATCATTGACCTATTTTTATGGAAAAAATTGACATTGTACTTAAGATGATTGTGTAATCTTATACTGACTGTCATTTATAAAAATAATGATAGGAAAGTAGTCTGCTAAAGATATTATTTAAGCAGCAAATAGATTAAAATTACAAGAAAGGAGTGTGTAAATTGACTGAAAAATTCTAGTACTTTCTAGTTAGGTTGTAAGCTAAAAATCTAGGATGTAAATATACTAAATACTAAAATTCAATGACATTTAAAAAATGTTTTTTTGACACCCAATTGGGGGCCATTTATATATAAAACATATATGTAAGTTTAATTTTTACCTCCTTACTGTCTATCATCTATTTTGAGGAAGATGTACAACCCACCCTACCCCCAATCAAGATAATATCTTTAAAAAAATATTTACATTATTAAAAATGATTTGTATTTCATTTGAAACCATTATTTTAAATTATCTTATGAATTTTTTATTTAAAAAAATAGGATTCACTATCTTACCCCACCACTAAAGTCATTGGAAAAATTCATAAAAAATAAATTATGTACTTTTACACATAAATGTGAAAAACTAATATTGATAAATATATTAAACAAATACAGGGTGTACCAAAAATCACATTCTACTTTTAAATTTAAATTGTAAGAGAACAAAAACATTGATAGATTGTAATGGGTATAAAATTTTATGAAACTATATCAGTTAATATTGTTACTTATATCAATACCTCTTGTAGCATGCAAGATGTCCAACCATATGCAATTTCATGTGATTTCTAACATTTCCAAAATTACACCAGCAATTGCCTTATATCACTCCAATAGACTCCTTTTTGGGGGTTATGTTAAAGATTGTGTCTTCATGAGATTCAAATACTTCAATCAAGGATAAATATTATCCTAGGAAATGTTATAAAATACATGGCATGAAATCACCTACTGGTTAGACATCTTGAATGCTACTAGTGGTGCACATGTTGAATTGTGTTGATGTAAGTAACAATATGAAGTTTTTTGTATAGCTTCATAAAATTTATAACAATTACAATAAACTAAAAAATTGTATCATTGTATATGTTTTTATGTATATAACATTATCACTACATTTTTATCAAAGAAAGAAAAGTGCTAGAAGTGTTCAATAGAGTTTAACACCAGAAACACAGATATATCAATTAACATTTAACACTAGAAGGATGGAGGTCATCATGTTGACAATTTTACACATATTTATAATTGTCATATGTAAATGAGTTATTCTATTTTTCTGAAATTCATTGACTTTCGATATTCTCTGTGACTCTGAGCATTGCTTAGAAGGATGGAGTTGTCATTTTGATAGCAACAAAAGTATAGAACACAAAGCTAACTATGTACACTAGGGACAAGTCACAGGTATCCTACTGATAAGGAGCCAGTCCAAGGTGAGTTGTTTGGGGCCTAGTGGAAGTGATGAGGATGTATACCAAGATGTGTTGGGGCCTAGTGGAAGTGATGAGGAGGTACACAAAGATGTGTTAGGGCCTAGTGGAGGTGATGAGGAGTAAGACCAAAGTGTGTTGGGGCCTGGTGAAGATGATGAGGAAGCAGGGCAAGTGGTTTTGGGGGCTGGTGGAGGTGAAGAGGAGGCAAACCAAGGTGTGTTGGGACTGGATTGAGGTGATGAGGAGACAGCCCAAGAGATGTTTAGGATCTGATAGATGTGAGGAAGAGGCAACTGAAGGTGTGTTTGGGCCTGATGGATATTGAGGAGGCAGACCAAAGTGTGTTGGGCTAAAAGTACAGGAATTTGTATATACCCATAAGCAGGAATACATCAATTGAAGTCTTCAAAAAATATTTACATGCACTAAATGGTATAATTTACCAGAAATCTATACTGACTACAATACTGTCATCCAAAGGAAAGATGACTTATATCAGTTAAGTTATATTTTTTGAAGACTTATAATGCATTTATCAATTGTGTATTATTCATGCTTATAAGTATACATAAATTCATGTACTTCTAATGTTAAAATAATTTTGGAATCATAGAAGAATATTTATATCAGACATGACAATATTTCACCTTTAGGCAGAAATCTACCTAAACAAACAAATTTTGGTCAATTTTGTAAATCACAAAATATATGTAATAAATATAGTATACAAGTACATTTATTATTTCCCTATCCAATTTGTTAGTTCACTGATGTAGTTAATATCAACATATGTTGTTGATTATAAAGGTTGTCAATATATTGAGGCTGTTACTCATATATTTGTTTGATTACTATGCTTGCAATTAATATAATCATGAATAATGTTAAGTGTATACTCATACTGCTCAGCTCCCAAACCAATGTCACTACTGAGTCTGACTCAATTGAAAATATATTGAAAATTTATAATATTTAAATTTCTTTATTATAATTGCTGTTTTTATTAATAAAAAATTTATTAAAAAATAATATAATTATAGACCAATTTTCATATAATGCTCTATGCTTAGTATCCTTTATATAATATTTTATATGATAGTGTGAAAGTACTATATCTATTCATTTTAACTATTATTTTTGGCAGAATGATAAAGGAGTTTCTTTAGCTATATTCTTGTAAATATATTGGTACAATAATAAGATGGAGTAAAACACATATCCAACAACAACCAAAATGGTATGATATAAGAACTTTTTAATACCTGTTGACTTAGGTACTTTAAAATCTTGAAAATGACAGTAATCTTGTCAAAGTATTGTTGGGTTCAATTCTAAGTCATCATCTATAGGCTGTTAGAGCAGCAATTTTAATTATAAATAGTCTTACTCAGTTTATAATAATTATAATAATCAATGTAAATAAAATACTATTAAATACTTGTTTCATTAAATTGTTAATAATTGGGTATATCTTTTCTTTATTTCCAGTAGATGTAGAAATTCAGAATTTTTTTAAATCTTATTAATATTTTTCCTTTAAAAATAGTGTTGTGGATATGCTTAAATCTTGAGTTGACATATTTTAAAGATTTATTAGGTGAAAAAGATTATTTTTCTAATTCCTCTATGAATGATTTATATTTTATATCAAATAAATTGATTTCTTCTACTACTGTTAGTAGTTGACCTAATAAATAGGTTGCTAAATATAGTTGGTACTATCTAC
>JAUYWI010140416.1:0-19990 GCA_034780595.1 Parotoplana pacifica | reverse complement strand
CTTCTCTAGAAATCAACTGTTTTTTTCTACCACTTTTCTAGTCCATAAATGTATTTTTGTGTTTCGTTGTTAGCTTAAAGCTAATGTCAACAGATAAAAACCTGTTTGAGGAAAATAAAAATGGCCCCTTTTAAATATCCCAATTATCATTTAATAAAAGTAATATTATGTTCAGTCATCTTATATTTTTATGAACTAATCATAGCAATTATAGTTTATTTCTATTTTACAAATTTCAAAACTTCCTAAAATTTCCTCGACAATTCTTTAATCTCCAAATGTGTATGTGCCAACAAAATGCTCGCAGGTTGCCAATTTACCTAATAGCGATTGCGTGTCAAGATTCTTTAAAAATCACAACATCGATGATGCCAGACTAGCCATTTAGGCTGCTGTATTAGAAAGAGCATCCATCGAGTTGAAAAATGGCCAAGTGTCCAAACTCGACTTTATTTCATGTCATCTTGTGAACTTATGTCAGTTCCGGGGAGATAATGGCGCTGAGGAAAACTACAAAAAACATCTGTCTAAATGTCAAGAAGTTTTCATTGATTTATCCACAATTAACATTTGCACGAAAATTAGAAATTGATAATTTATTAGTATAATACACTGTGCAAAAAGTGAAATATTTTTTCAAAACTATTTTTATTTATTCTTTTAATAAAAATGAAATAAATTAAAATAGAAGCACATTACGGCATATGACACCAATTTCAGTGCATTTAATTGCTCATTTGACTAGAAAGAACCACGTGCGGAAGCAGAATTTTTCCGATGGGGGGAAGGTTTTTGAGGGCGCCATACTTTAATAAGGGGAAATAAGTGTTTCAATCTCCGGTAGCACAAAGGTTATGCGAGAGCGTAGACTATAAAATTGGCGCGTAGCACTGAAAATTCTTGACAGCTTGTGACCTAGAATGAATGTTAATGCATTTGCTCATTCTTAGGGCGCTAAATGTACACTCGAAAATGACATGGGTGCGTGCCCCCTTCAATCCCCCCTGATCCGCCCTGAAAACCTATGAAAGAAAAGAAACATAAAAAATCTAAATATTTTTAAAAACTGAAATCCAAAGAGGCAGTATTTTCATAAAAGTAATTTTTAACATAATCATCATCATATTCAAATTGACACTGATGAAGCTCTAAATTATTTACATGAAATTAATTCCAAAAAAAATAAACAAACTCAATTTAAAATTCAAATTTCATTTTAATCATCTTGAAATTTATGTCGACAAAAAGTCTTAGGTTATCCATTTCAGATAGGTACCTCACTTATAAAATCTGTTATATCACGAAGCACTTCAAACTAAAACGCCTAGACTGTCCAGAAAAAGTTGAGTCGCCAAATCGATTCCGCTTCAGTAAAATTTTGCTTTCATCCAAAAAAGTTAGTGAGAAACAGAAAGTTGCATTTTGTTGTTTACATTGTCTGTTATGTTCTATAAAAGGGGGCGCTTCACTAATTTAAATCTAAATAAATGCGCATCTTTCAAAATCATATGTAAAAATAATACCCTTTTTTACTTAAAAACATTGTTGTCCAAAAACAGTTCTGTTCATATGTTCTCCTTCGTTAAATTCAGAAAAGGTAACAAATAAACAGAAGATGGGCACTGTAAAAGTTCAATTTTGTTCTAAAAAAGTAATTTTTGTCAATTTTGAACCAATTTCTTTTTTTTTACTCCAAACGTTGACATTTATTAGCACCTAAATTGGAGCCGCCATACCCCGCAAGAGAATTTAAAGCCAGCGGTTTGACATTTTCAAAATCTATAAAACACTGTGAAGTAAAGAAAACAAATTTTTAAGATCTTATAAAGCATCTCGAAGCTGGTCCTCTGGAGTGTATCTGTCTCTCCTCTATTTAAAAGAATAAAGACAGAAATTTGAATGCCTACATTTTACTCGTATTAGACATTAAAATATAAAAATTATGGATAGATAAAATTGAATTAGCCCAAGTGAGTATCACAGATATTCAGCAATTATAAAATATCACAAGAGCCCACAAAAAACAAGATTTTTGGCCGGTATCATTTGAATATTACCTCCATATCTTTTCTATGTTTTGTCTAACTATTTAGGTATACAACGTCTTATTAATCTGATTTAAGCCTTCATTTACTTTTTTAATAATTTGTATTTTGTTATGCACGATTTCATAAAGAATATTACTTAACACGTCACAATAGATTAGAATTGACCATATAATATTCTGATTTTAAAAATCAGCCCAAGCAAACAACAACAATTACAAACTTAGGAGGATTTAGGTACGATGTTTCTTTTACTAAATGCGATCACGCGAGCATTATTTCGCAAAATGTGTTGCTTCTTACATCCCCTTAACAGTCTTTTGAGCGTCTTCCCACCTTGTTACTATCGGTGGTGTGATTTTTTAAAGGAAGTCTTATACAAGTTGAAATATCCTTTATATTTTAAATATATTATATACATTTTGAGGAAGTCTTAGTGTCATTAGTAAATTATATACAGCAGATAATAAATAATATAATCCTATACGCTATTATAATTTTTTAGATATAAAAATGTGAAAAGTTTTTTTTAATTATTTTTCTGTATCTGCCTAATGCGTCATTTTGTTACCCAACGGAAGGAAGTATTGGATAAAGTCTGATACACTCGTGACAAAAGACCTTTTAGAATTAAATGATACGTTATAAAATGTTGTTTTTCAAGGATATATAAAACAAATTATTAATAATATATCATGATGATTGACAATTAATAGTAAATAGAATATTATTATCAGACAGGTACCACCTATCCACTATTTTTAGAACATACTCACCCCAGATGTCACAAGATAATCAAATAGCAAATCAAGAATTACTATTTGAAATGATGATCTTAAACCACCGATTTCTATTTTTTTTCTGTCTTTATTCATTAACTGTCTGGGCATGCTATTTAGTCAGAAATACATTATCCTATGTTAATTCTATAAAACAAAACATTGCTCTGAAAGAAGTCAATGCTTCAGATTTAAGCCCATCAAGGTCAGATACTGCCCATTATGAAAGCTAGAAGTTCTAAAAGAATAAAACTGGATTATTGAAACAGTTCCCGTGTTGAAACAATCCCTCCTAACAGACAAAACTATATCGTTGCTTATTCTTATGATTTTTTAAATCCATTTTCGAAATTTTATTTAATATTTAGATAAACTTTTAGGTAATCATTATTCGATTAACAGATGGTGACAAGAGAATTAACAAGCTGTTAATTCACTTTGCCGGAAATAAAAATCTGAACATCTTCAACAATAGAAGCAGAAAGGAAGCAGGTCACAGATAATCAACTTACAATAGTTGAATTGATTATCCTTGTAATGAGCAACCAGGCTAATAACTTTTAAATGTCATCATCCGAATTAAATTATCGATCATGATGACTTATTGTTAGCAAAAACAATTCACTTTTCTTTATAGATCGTATGGATATCATCCAGAATCACTCAAGTGTATCATATGGTTCCGTATTTCATCTTCATAATCACTGTTCATTCGCACTTGAAATACATAACCATTGCATTTGCCTAATTGCCTAAAATAAGGAACACCTTGTTAGAATAATACATAAATTCACCCCGCCTTTGAATCAAACTATTATACGCGGTTCCTGAGATGCTAAAGATGCCTACCTAAATTTTAGATTTATATTTTTATTTAAATTGAATAAGACATTATAGGTACTAATCATCTCAATTTCAAATTTCGATATCATCCCCATCGAATTACCAAGTTGTATATTAATTAATCAATTAAAATTTATTAAACGACTATGTTAATAATTATAGTTTAAATCTAATTACATTTGCTATTAAAATATTTTTATTATTATTTCATAGGTTAATATGTTTGATGGTGCCATCATAAATTTCATTTGAAAATTATCGGAAGCAAATAAATTTCATTAATTTTTAGATTAGAAAAAGTGCAAACTGATGTCACACAATGCACAAAAGTGTGCCTATTTCATGTTTCGCATTGTGTAATTATTTGACCATTCATTTAACTACAGCTGTTTGTTTCGACTAAATTGTTGAAAACTTCAATTTCTATTAATTACAAGAATCTAAATATGTGGCTCAAGTATTTGCTATGTACACAACTATTATTTTGGTAAAGTGAACCGTCAAAAGAAACACCGCTAATGGTCAACATTTTCAAACTTTAAGTGAAATAATTATTTTGATTACCACTGTTGCTTTCCATTACAGTTTTGAAAATATTCAATATTTATTCAAACTCAAACAATAGCAAATACATTAGTTGTTTAAAATAATATGTTTTGTGCTGAATCTATTCACGTCTTAATAGTCCTCAGTAATTTCTAACTAGTTTAAGTTTTTAGAAAATTACAAGAAAAATATAGTAACAGTAATGTTTATAGGTAGTATGTAAAGACCTTTAAAATAACAAAAATATAATGAAAAAAAATATCTAAGGTAATAAATATCCAAGGGAAATAAAAATTGAAAACTATCTCAAACAGTTTCCGAATTCAAAGATCACCGTCTTTAATAAAAGTTCTATGGATAACACCGCCATTTGCAAATAGAGAAGAAACTATCAGATTTCTGTGTCAATATTAACAGCAGCGCTCTATAATTGGTTATTATTTATTTAACAAGTGGCCGTTACTTATTTCAACTAAACTGACATTATGACATATTCGTAATTAATTCGATAGACGTTCATTTACCAAGGTCTCAATTTTAGATCAGACTTCTAAAATGTTTCAAAATTTCATTAGAAAAAAACTAATAATTCTATTAAAAATCATAAATATATGGTCAATATATAATACTAAAAGTAGTACAACGAAATTATATTCACCATAGTACATAGAGGTATCTTTAGAAAAGCAACATTAGAGTCTTATGTTATTGTACAAATAAAACAAAATACTTTGACCATATTATATTAGATAAATAATTATGATTACCCCAAAAAGAAGAAAAAGCAAAAAAACACAACACACGCGATACTCGATGAGATCAACGACAAATAATGCTGTCAAAAAGTTTTCATAACAGCAAACATTAAACAAACAAACGAACAAGTCTGCAAACAAGCAGCCGACCAAACACACCAATTATAACCTGATCTAAACTTGAGGCGTTTGTCTAGCACCCCACAGTTTCTGGTCGCAGGGAACTAAGCGTGTAAAAATCATCAAGATTTGCACTGAGCAAAGATTGGTGACATTACACGAGAATTCAATCACACACTTGACTTTCACTAGTTCAGCGTCGTTTAAAATTAAGTGAAAGAAAGGTTCATAAACAAACAAGCGACAGAATGTGTAATAGCCGTACTATATAGAAACTTATGAATATTCATCTTTGAAATTTGTAAGTCTTGTACCATCGCAATGTCCAACATCTCAGTGTTTGAGTGTTTGTTTTACTATAAGTTGATTGCTTTTGCTGGAATTTTATAATTATATTGCATCAAATTTTATATGATAAAGACCAATTTTTTATAGATATTAATTTTATAACATATTTCAGGAAATAAAATTTAAAATGCTAAACTTATTCCTTAAAAAATGGGTTAGGATTTAATTATATGTATGTTTCATACAACACAAAGGATATTATTGATATTGATAACAACTAATCGAGGAAAGGTTTTTATAGAATTGAAAGAAAACACGTTTTGTTCTTCATCTATATCATGTAAGAGTATCAGTTTGGGAACTATTTATTTCGCTTCATGTCATTCGTATCCCTAAAGAGTCTCTTCAATGTAGCACTCTGGTTTTAACTCTTTTGCTAGAAGGCTTGAAGCCACTGGACAGTTTTGTCATAAAAAGGCGTCAGAAGCCTTTGTTTTTTTTCTCAGATATGTTGCGTTTAATCGAAGTGATTCGTTACAGATTAATGAATTTATGGCTCTTGTCAATTTTGTATCAATAGGTCAATGTATGCATGGGTCTTGTTGATATGTTGTTTACTAAATCAGTGTATGCATAGGTCTTGTTGATATGTTGTGTTAGTAGGTCAATATATGCATAGGTCTTGTTGATATGTTGTGTTAGTAGGTCAGTGTATGCATAAGTCTTGTTGATATGTTGTGTTAGTAGGTCAGTGTATGCATGGGTCTTGTTGATATGTTGTGTTAGTAGGTCAATGTATGCATAGGTCTTGTTGATATGTTGTGTTAGTAGGTCAATGTATACATAGGTCTTGTTGATATGTTGTGTTAGTAGGTCAATGTATGCATGGGTCTTGTTGTATGCTATTGGCCGCCCCCTACGCTAGAAACAAAAGTGAAAGAGAGAGAGAGAGAGAGAGAGAGAGAAATTTAGATACATTATTTCAAATTCAATAATACAATATCAGCTATGCTAATAAATTATTGCATTAGGTAAGAATAAGTGAGATTCACTTTAGACCATTATTCCCAGAATTATAAAAAAAAGTTCATTTCATCAAAATATATATTAACGGTCGCGCCTGTCTCAGATATATTTTAAGCTCCTGGTGATTTATTTTAATTAAATAATATGTCAAAGGCCAATTATTGAGCACATTTCTGATCTATATTTTTAAAAAAACATTCAGTTTTATGATAAAGTCAAAGATATTATATTACTAATTGAACTTTAGCATCGAAAAAGCATATTGAACAGTTGTTGTCATTTTCCTATTTCTGACGTATTTTATGACACATTATGTAACTGATCTATAACATAATTTGAAAGTAATTTATCAAAATAGCAATAGTGATCTTTCGACTCAAATTAAAGGCGTCGCCATGTAGTGCCATTCGTATAATACAGTTAATTAACAAGAAACATTTGCATCGTTTTTTACTATAGCCAGTTTATTATTTACGAAGTTAAAACATGATTTTATTTTATATCAATAGACATGAAAAAGCTTAAAGCTATTACAATTAAATGTAGATAAATTATCATGGCGTCAATGATTATAGGCCGTTGTAGCTTTAGGTTTTATTTCCCCACATGAAAGAGAGTTGTTAAAAAATCGTATTACATTTATTTATACATGACATAGCGTACACTGGGATTACAAAGACGGGTTTGTTTCTCATCAGTATCATTGCACGCACAAGTATCCCCGCTCTGTTATTCTAAGATATTAAGTGGTAGATTATTAGTGACACATGTAGTAGTCATGTAAAATTATCCAACTTCATGTAATGACGAAAACTATTTGTTTATGCACTTCTTCATTGATGGAGATTAGGGCATTACCACGGCACACAATATTGGGTATTATTAGAAAGTTATAAAGATAAATTTGGTGCTGTTTGTCGCAGCTCTAGGCGCTGGTCAGAAGTGTGGATTTCGCCAAATTGTTGTCCATATCAGACGTGTTGCCGGGCCAGGCGGCGCTGAACGCCAGGTTCGGTTAATTGAGGCCGCCTGTTGACTGTAGTCGAAGCTGCTGGACAAGCTATCAAATTGGAAAAGCACATTCTTGTCGCCATAATCTGCCTCGTCTTTGGATTGTCCGGCTGTTGTCGCCTGAATGTGTTGTTTCTCTGATCTTGCTGGTTCCTCCACAGTTGGCGTTGATGTTTCAAGGAAATCGAACTATTTGCTGCTTGGCAGATTTCTCTCACTTTTTTGTAACAGCTACAGTGCGATAGTTCACGCCAATTGTACGTTATAAATAACTTTCCCGAGATTACCATATATTCCACTGAATAAGATTGACTGAATACTACCGCGCCATAGATCATTTTCAATTTGATTTGATGGATCAGGCTGCTGCTGTTTTTTATAACTATGTAAGAAGAGTGGAAATGGCGACAATCTGCAACACATAATCACTTCATAGTAGACATAAGTAGTATAATAAAACACACACTTTTTGTAAAGATAACTGTGGCAAGTTAGGATAATACATTTATGACATAAGAGATTCGTGCGGATTAGGCATTTGTCACATAGAATAATAAATATTTTTTACATCTCAAACCCATGTATTTCTTAATTCACTTAGGCATAACATTCTATTCAAAGAGGATTTTAGAGACACTCCTTATGGGGTATCAGGAACACGGAGCGCGCTAATCGCTGGCCAAATGATAAATATCAAACAATTTTAATATACATAGTTTTGCTCAACTGAACTTTCTTTGTGAAAAAAAACACAACATGAATTTATTTCCTAAAAATACAAAAATTTAAAAGCGGTTTAAATTTTGAAATGCCTTTAAGATTAAAAATGTTTTGATTAAAATAATGGACCATTATTGTATCAATAGAATAGTTTCTATTGCGACGAATTATTACCGATAACTTTAATTGGTTTATTAACTAATATTGAAATAGTCAAATTTTAGATAACAAAAAGTAAATTTTGCACAACTTTCTACATTTTTAGTTTTATAAATAATGAAAGACTAGGTATTTTTAAACTAAATTAGGTGAAGAATATGGTTTGATTCATATTTTTTAATAATATCTAATGAAAACCAACTTTTTATAAAACTATTTCAATTTCAAAAATACTTCTAGCTAGTCCAACAAAAGTTGATGTACCTACCTAATTCTATATACGAGTACGTACAAGTTAATTAGTCTATTTACGTAACAAGAAGACCAGTGCGGTAGGTTAAATTAAATTTTACACTTTGACTTTACAAGTGAAATGATGATCACTCTAAGCCTATTTAGTTCAATTAAATTTTCAACTTCTGACAAGTCGCCTCATGTCAACTGTTAGCACTCATTTAAAATTTTATTAAATTAAAACCCTTTTACATGAGTGACTGTAAACTGCTGGGATTGACTCTGCCGATTGAACACTTTGATTGAACTTTAAAATAATCTCCAAAGACCTTCAATTTTAAAATAAAATAATATCCAGATAATTTACATTTTATAAATCGATATCAATACCGTCCTGTCCGGACTAGTTATGTTGTTGGATAACAAATTGATTAAATAAACTTTAACGTCCTTGATAATTTGACACTTTTAACAACGGATTAATATAGTATTTTGCGAGCCGAAAAGTAGCACAACAGATAAAACATCCTATTCTGAGTCCAATGCAATTCTAAATCATTGAGGACGACTACGACAATATCTGGATATCACTGCCACAGCAGGATCATAGATTGAATGAGGCTCCTTGATTACTCAATCTATCTGTTCTGCTACTTTTCGGCGGCGCCTCTTCCTATCTTTTCCGCTCGCAATAAGGCAACTAATTTGGAGTAGGTAGTTGGCAGAAACATATTGATTTTCATGTATGGTCCAAGACGTATAATATTTTGGTCTTCACACATTTTTCTCAAGTTAAAGGCTACACAACAAAATTGTTTCAATCACCTATTTTCGAACTGTAGAATCGTTAATAATATTATGATAGATCGTTCAGTCTTGAAAGAGACAACTTGCAAAATTTATCCAAATTTCCCGTTTTTATTCAATATTATTTTCTCAGCATGTTCTTAATCTCATACCATCATTCAGGATTAACAGGACAGACAAATTATTCAAACAACAACTGATGAAGTTGGAGACAAATGTCAGAGTAAATTACTGTTGGCAAACTGTTTGAAACTTGAGCTCACAAAATATTTGTGTTGACCTACTGAGCTAGCTGATAGTTTGATCCCTGAAACAGCGGGGGCATTGCGCCTGTTCACTTTTCTCTTATGGAGGATTTATTGCAATTAGATAGACGTTTCATTGATGAAAGCAGTAATGACTGATTATCAAGCTGCAGATTTGTCACCAGAAAGTATGATCATATGATATTGTTTCCTATACCTTAAATGTGATAAAATTCTGTTGGGACTAGGCAAAGACGTTATATGAAAGTGTAGTAGGTATAGTTGAAATCTGTGGGACTAGGTTAGCCATAAGCTTTTAAAAGCGTATCGAATTATGGTTTCCAAGTAAAAGTGAAAATAAAATTACTATTAGATGGTTGTTGTTGTTTTAGTTATGTTTGATCACACTTTGTGATCTAAAATAAACAAAATAGAATTAGAAACTACGTGGAATAATGAATGTGTTTTGACCTTTCAATATATCAAAAAATGTTTTGCTTCTAAAGATTTGTTTTTTTATAAAAATGTATATTAGTACTCATGTAAAAAACAAATGAATAGAGCGATCGCTAGGATACGAGAGAAGTGGTATCCAGTTCTTGAATCTCATTATCTAGGAGTGCCTATACTTTCTTGTATTGGATGAAATTCATTCAGAACCCCAGCATCCGTACTTTTCTGGTGTCGGATAGGGAAAACGGTGACCGCAGAGTGATTAAGAGAGATTGACTTCTCAAAGTCACCTTCCAGTAGGGGAGGGGTAATTCGCTTCCCTCCTAAGGGCCGATGACGTCAGCAAGTTCAAAAATGAACTTTGTCCGATTAACTTCAAATTTGGTATGTATATCCCATAGAGGTTCCCTCTGATTTAACAGTGGGTCCTAGCAACATCTTCAAACATTTTATGATTTACAATTAACAGTTTATAAATGTTATACAATTATGTGATAAAAGATAGTAATTAAAATATATACTTTTTAAATCAAAACTACTAATTCTCAAATTTGATTGGTTCTTAGGTTGCACCCTGGTCACCAAAATCAATATTTTTAAAAGTCTGGAATATTTATAGTGTCCCATAAATATGGTTAAAATGTACAAAACCTGTAAATAGTAAATAACACAATTTCATATTACTAACTAAATTATTTTTAAGAAAAATGAAAATACACAATGTATTGTTTATATTAGTAACATTATTTGTATATCCGCTTCTAACTTGTTTTATCGAAATATCTGAGTCATGAATGATATTACATTTTAATTTGAATCAGACAATGTTTATAGTTGAACAGTGTCATCAAGATCAAAATGCAAATGCTGTTCGATGAATGGCCCTGATAGCAAAGTACCTTGCTTAAAAACAATTTATGAGTTTAGAGAAAAGTTTCATACACCGGTAGTGTCACTGATGTGAGATGACCAGGTCATCCACAAATTACTAGTACCGGTGACAATGTTGACTTAGTAGCATCTTCTCTTGTTCAAACCCAACACAGCATCAGAAAATGTTCTCAATATACCTACTGGGACTATCAAGATCATCACTACAGCATATAATTAGAGATCTTGGCTACCATTCACATCATCCCAAACTTCTCCATGGATTATTAGAAGATGAGTATGACAGACGAACTGCCATATGTGAAATTTTTTTTAGCCAACTCGTTGATGATCCGTCACTTTATAAGTACATAATATTATGGTCAGATGAATCTATACATTCACATTAGATGGGCAAATTTATATACATAATTGTGTTTATTGCTCAACCTCAAAACCCATAATGTTATAGAAACTAATATGAAGACTCTCGGTGTCTGTGTTTGAGGCGCATTATCTAATGAAGGTCTAACTGGACCTTATTTTTTCAAAGACTGTTAATGGTGCCAACATATCTGGAGATGCTTGAACAGTATCTGTTGCCTCTACTGGAGGGAAGATACACGTTATGCAAGACAGTGCTCCACTGCACTATGCACCAAAAGTGAGATCATTCTTAGATGAAAGGATACCTGCTGGTTGGATGGATAGACGTGGAAGTATTGAGTGGGTATCTATAAGCCCTCATGAACTTCTTTGTGTGGGGTGCTATTAAAGAGAAAGGTTTTGTTACACTCCCTAATATTGTGAGGGAATTGAAAGATGCCATTTCTGCAGAATTTAATGCAATAAATATTTGCAAATCTGTGTTTTATGAAGTGTATTGAAGTTTAAACAATTTTAATGAACTATCTAATAAAAATGACTATATGTTATTTAACAAAGATCTATTTGAGGCAAGTAAAAATAAAACAAATAAAGTTATAAGTATCACTCAGTTCTAAATTACAAAGTAAACTGATTTTGAAATTGTCGATCAACCATCTCTTTCTATTAAAAAGTAATCTATGTTTCTTATGTATTAAGAGTAATACAGTACTGTTTTATAAAACAGTGCGAAATTGGAGAACTAAGAATCATTAAAGCAGAACATTCGATGATATTTCATAGTAAGATGTATACGGTCGAGATAATACATGAACAGTAATTTCTTTGTCTTAATGACACTGCTCATTTTCACATGCCCACTTTGATTAATTTTTAATTTCTCAGATGTGTAATGTATAAATTGTTTGATTTGTCAAAATTAACGTACTCTCTTTTACACCCGATATGATTTTGCCTCTTGTTGATGTTTTATTGACGCTTTGTCGGTAAGATTATCAAGAGGAATAGTGTTTTGTTTTATGGAAACGTTTGTCTTAAAACTTCCTTTATTGAAAATAGCATGCAAAACTACACTGTGATTAAATGCAAAGTATTTATTTGAAAATTTACAAATTAGCTAAGATGGAATAATATGTTTCAAAACATTTTTGTCAAAAATATTAAATAAGACCCCTCTCGTTATTCATAATGTTAGGTAAATTACATCTTTTATAATACACAATTGCAGGCGGGCAAATTACATTGCACAGATTGCTCGAAATGATACCGATCTAATTTAGGTACATGTGGTCTCTTTGAATAGCATGTTTATCAAATTGTCCTGAATTTTTTGCTAACTATTTTGAATATGACTGACCTTAGATGCATTATATTCTTATAGACATGTGTAATTTTCTTTAAAAAATAATTTTTGTAACAAAATGTAACGTGTGAATAACTTGGTGATGAAAAATAATTACACAGATTATACTTATTTTAAATAATAAAATAAAATGACATTCAAATTTTTGATATGGTACTTCTACAATTTTATAAATATTTCACATGCAAAAATGATTTCATCGATAAAAATAATGCAAGATTGTTGATGAAGTAATTTCATTCTGAAGTTTAAATTCTTTATAATAATTTTACCCGAGGTATAAATTGTATGATTAATTCTAAATAATATTAGTACTAGTGCCGCCTCATATTTGCATACAGGTTTTTCGAATTTGAATTCATGAAGTTATAAAATTGAATTCATCAACCATATTATACCTTCGTAACATGACAATTTTTTTAAGAAACTTTAATTAGGATTCAATTACCAACTCAAATAAATCTAATTAAGAAGTGTATAAAATATTTGTGCAATCAACCAAAATTTCGCATTGTTCTGTCTCAACAAAATTATTGGTGATTAAATTTTAAAAAAGCGCAAGGAAAAGATTCTTTACAAAAATAGGGCAGGCGTTAGCTTACCGAGAAAAAAGAAAAATGAAAAGATTACGTAAAACCAGTTTTGTAAAGTCAGAAAAAAGCAATGCTACAAAATAGATTACTAAATAAACACTTTAGCTTCAAATAGTCCATTGACATAAAAATACTTTTTTAATTTCTTTAGTTGATTTTTGTCAGTTCGTTGATTTTGTACACCAAACGTGTTCTTATAATTTGTAATAATAAAACAATGCTCAAGGCCTAATAGTCTTTTCTTTCCTGTTGTATGTCAGTTTTTTTGGTAATCGACATTTTACTGCAGTAAGAATCTAATCGACCATTTTACTTGGTATTAGAAGACACTATTTTTTTTTTTTTGTCAATGTGTCAATGAATCTAAATTCCTTTTCTCCCAATATTTTGTTTAAATAGTTTTTAAATATATTATCTCAATCCTTAACGAATTATGTATGTATGTAATTTGCATAATTAATTAACGGTCTTTACAACAATCTTTTCAGGCATCAATGCTTTTTGTTTTTTTATAACATGGTCATGTTTTTAGAACTATTATTTTATATCAAAACACAGCAAACAATTATGCCGCTTATGGAAGCTGCAACACTTAGCACCAACAGAGAAGAGAGGCGAATAGTTGCAACATGGAATAGTTCGCATATGAAATAGCTCTGTGACATGGAATACCACCGACATAAAAAGCTCTGATATAGACAACACCGACAGAATAGCTCTGACAAAGATAGAACAAAAATGGAATAGTTCTGAAATGGAATAGTTCTAACATAAATAACACCAACATGAAATTGCTCTTACATAAATATGTAGCACAAAAAAGGAATAACTCTGACATAGATAGCAGCAACATGGAATAGTTTTAACATAGATAACACGGAGTAGGTAACAAGAAATGCTCTTACATAAATAGCAAATAAAAGGAATAGCTCTGACATAGATAACAGCGACATGGATTATTTCTGAAATAAATAGCACCGTCATGGAATAGCTCAGTCTAGCATATGTTGACAGCATCCTACATGGAATAATTCACTCCAAACGGGTATTATTTCTAACGCATTACCGACCCACATTGTGTTCTGATATTAAATAAAATTCATTTAGGTTTGGTCGGATTTAGTTTTCAAAGAATCTGACGAAGAATCCGATTTCAATTTAACTTTTATTTACACATTTAGTGGTTTTTAATATTGTGGCGATTGCTTTCACAGTTATTGTCTAAAATTAAAGTTCGAGTTATGGTTGATCGGTAAATAGAAATATTTAATGTTATATTGAATAGCATACAACACTTAAATAGGTATCTCACAACAATATAAAATGCATTATGTCATAATTTTGATTTCGCTTCTTAAAACAATCAACTGAAAGAAACATTTTCTTAAAAATTTATTGGCGATTTGAGAACTCAAAGGAAGCAACTAAAATGTAAATTTTTCTTTGACATCCTGTTGTGAAATCCAAGTGAACATCTAACTGTCAAAATCGACAATTGCTGTGTCACATTTTCCACTCAAGTCATTGAAATTATATGATAAGTGATAGAAAGTTTGAGAAACTGCACAGCGCATCAGCAAAATCTATATAAATACAGATTTGTTTATCTGAGGTAAGTAGTAGTTCTTGGTAATTTATCTATTAAACATTTTCTAGAATTTTTTTATGCAAAATATTTCAGTTTGGGTAATATCTGTAAAAATTAATAAAAAGTTATGAAATAATATTTGTATTATTACAAATTATGTATTGTATTTGACAGAATATTCAGAATGCTAAATAGTTTTTATACATTTAATGGAAGTTATAATTAGTACTAATAGACATTTCTGGTTTATCTAAATTTCACTATTTTAAAGATGAAAGAGAGGGAAATTATCAATCTTATAAAAAAAACTAACAAACCTGAATTCTGTATATCTATTGTTATAAAAACTTGACATAATTTGGTTCAAACTAAGCATAATATCAATTATCCATGGGGAGAATGCAAAACCATCATTGCTGCCATCTCCTTCTCAAAAGCCTAGCAGCTCTGAATGTCTATTAAAATCACGGAGTTCTATTTTCACTGGAAATCTCTCTGGCTGGCACATAAATTGTTAAAACTACACAAATTGAATAGAAATTTCACAACAAGACGTGTGTAAAGCAAAGTTAAGAAAAAGATCAAAGCATTGGATCAATTATATTTTCTTTCAATTAATTTAGTTATTTAAAGGGAACACAACAAGCAAAAATAATTTCCTCACGAACCTGAAATTATTTTTTTGATATCCTTTTACTGATCTGCATAACATAAAAAATATGAATTGTTCACATTGCAGTTTTAAAATTAATAGATAATAATCTATATTTGGAAACGTGTTATTTATTGTTAATAATTATTGTTTATTGATTGAATGATGGTTTGTGTTATTGATGCTGTTATTTTTATGACGGTTTATTGACTAATGCACGAAATGTGTAGTGGAATGAAACAAATTTGATTGTATGATGTGCTATTAAATGTATGAAATGTTATTGTTTGTAGGTAATACAGGGTGCGGTCAAAAATTTTAAACGACATCTGAGGATTGGGGCAGAAACCTAGGGATCATCACATGTCCAGATTGTATGATATGTTATTGATTGTATGATATGTTGTTGATTTAGGATGTTATTGATTGTGATATGTTAAAAAGTATCCACTTACAAATATTCCGTTTTTAAACAAAAACATAATGAAAATGGTTAACGAATCCGTTTATGTTACAATCTTTCTAATCTTATAGTACCTATACATTTTTTGATGTGTTCAAAAATTAAATTGATATGAATGACTTTTTTGAAAATAAAATCCTCATCGCCTGCAATGGGCATATGAAATCTTGACCCAAAGTTGTGGACTTTATTGATAAGCAATTTATTCCGGTAGTAGACACCTTTCTTGAAAATTTTGATAAGTTTTATATCATTTGATCAGTAAATTCCAATTTACAAAGATCATTACATTTACAATCCCATTTAATGATTATAAATCCATATTTTTCAATGCAAAAAAAGTTAGAAAATTAGAAGATCATTAGTTTGTTTTACATGTACCTACGTAAAATAGGATTGTCCGATGGGGATATGACCAATTATAACAAACTTACGAGTACCTACCTACTTTTAAGTGAATCATATAGACCAACAGAGGAAATTAATGGGTATAGAAAATACATGATTTACCACAAACCATTTCAAAGTATTGATTTCTTCTTCAATTGCACTTTTTTCGCTTGCTAATAGAAATTTGCTCCAATTATGTACAAAAGCTTATTCTGCATATCAACCATTATTATTTATTAAGCCCAATATGCGTATTGTTCGAAATAAAGCGTAATCAGTAGAACTTTTTATCATCAAATGGTGTTAAATATTTTACAACTTAATGCTGATGTTAATTAAAATCAGTAAATAAACAAAGCAAAATTTTATTCATTTCTAGCATCCAAAACTCATCTCTACCAGCTTGACATTGTTGAATAGCCACTTTTTAAAACATTGTGGTGAACATAAAACCGACCTGCTAACAGTTTTTTTTCAACTGATCGAAGTGGGATGTGTTTTGAACTAAATAGATTAGAAAATTATTGCTGTGATCATAAATATAGTATTAATATTAATCTTAACAGTTTTTCGTTTTATTAATTGTTTCACAGTGAATTGTGTTTATTCTCTCTTATTGAAAGCTATTTGTACCCCAAACACATCAATTGAAAATAGCTTGTGAAAGTATTTGGATTGAGTTCAGAAAAAGTGCAAAGGCTGATTTGCCAATCCTTCCAGGCATGCGGCGGGTCGGGTACTAATTCCAGGGTCAGGGCACCACCCGACTATCCTATGCTAAAAAACATAGAGAATGATAAAGCGCAAAATTGCACCACCGCCGTATAGAACCAAATAAAGATAGATGCAATTATTAGAATGTATGAAATAGTATTTGTCTAGAGAGAGGGACGGTTTATCCAAACCCTGCATCCCAATTTTGGCCATCTCTCTAGATTAAGTGCTGTCCAAATATTTTCACTTTATAATCAAATATCTGACTATATTATCTATCAAATATCAGATTATGATGTGCTTCGGATTTCTCCGGAAATAATTCCACGTATATGTGTATTTGTCATCAGGTCCATCATGGGCTCATCAAGATTATGAAAAGCTATTTTGTAAGTGCGCATTAAAAACTTTAGTGTCAAACCAATATTGTTAACTTGGAGGGCATGTTATCGTTGTCTGGAATGTGACACTCTCATAGAGAAACGTATTAGCGCTGTGATCCCCCGGTATTTGTCACCTTGGTTCTCAAAGTCACTGATTGTCATACATGGACATTTGATAAACATCACATTCCTCTGACTCTCATATGTATGTACATCAACTAAGTGCATCCGTATGTATAGGAAATTTAAAATTATGTATTTTAATCGTATTTTGATGAGAGTCACATTTTAAGCACGAACAAAAGTATATGATTAAATGTTACAATCCATGGAATGTTACTGCATTTTCAAACTGTGTTAGTTTTCTTATTCAAGGCTTCAAAAATAAACACACAACCAAGGCAAATATTTATAATACAAATAACTTAGAAAATATTCATATAATTAAATTAGGAGTTACATTACAACATTAAGATTGGAATATTTCAACTATACAGACTCCGCAGGGACCAACACTGTTTTAAAAGCGAAAACATAAAAAATAATGAGCCAGATCCGTTTTAATGTCTTTCTGGATGTACCGTTTCTCATGGATTCCACTCCAGGTAAAATATTGTGAAGATATTTTTTTCTTTTGCTAAAATATGTAATTTTCAATCAATACTATCGCTGTTTTATTTATCACCATTTCTGTCATAGAAAAGGCGGTATTATCTTGTTCCACTGTGAATTTTAAAGATAACAGCCAAATGAAAAATAGTTTTTTTTGTATAAAACCTTATTAGGTATATGCTACATAAATTGTAGCTTCATATTTGGGTATTTTCTTATGGAAACTGCCATAATTCTAAAAACAAACCTCTCCATTACCAGCAAAGAATTGGAAAGTGATCATTTATTTATTGGGTTAGAAGATCTGTAAGATAAATTATCCTCAATATTACAAGTGCATCATAAATGCATAATATCAATGTTTAAAACATTGTTGCCTCTATAAATATTATGTAATAATAGTGGTATATTATCACAATATATTATAAAAAATATATGTGTTTTATGTGTTTTATCAATATGGAACATTTTTATATATCTTCTGAACATAATAATGATATACATAGTATAAATTATGCAACGAACTTTTGAGTGTTTTTGTATCCGTGCCATACCAGAACAGTGGCGTTGGCAAGTTTATAGCATAAAAGAGGCAACATTTGGGAAAAGGTGCTAATAATTTATGAATGCCTTTATTTTTTAAAGCTAAAGAAGGAATGTTTGCAAGATACCTTACGTCCTAAAATTTTAGTTTATTATTAGAAAATGTAATGCTCAGAAAACATTTCTGTCAAAATCAGGAGTGAAAAAGAACTGGGAAGGTCACCACAAAATCTTCAAAAGGTAATAGTCAACCAATTTTCATTAACGATACAACATTTTCTTTAGAAAGACATGTGACAGTTCCAAATGACAGATAAATTTTGTTTAAGATAAAATATATTTTACAAAATTGTTATCTATATTCCAAGTCATGAAACCCATCATATTGTACATTAGGTACCTACATCAGACGCCGACTCGGTAATTCACTTGGGGAGGATCAGATATTGGCGCACTCTAAAAAAATTATAAAAAGGTCAAGTCTGTATGAATGGAAGTATGCCAATTACTTTTAAAACGGCCACATGACACTGTGTGAATAATGTTGATGAGGGCAGCATATTAAGAGTGAAGATCAGGGGTCCATGCGGTAAATAATTCACGATTGGTAAAAGAATAGTGAGGGACCCCAGTTCAATAGGATGGGATACTTCCAGTTCAATACTAGAGGAGGTCACTCAATAAACGGAGGGGGAGGGAGAAATTGGAATCCACATTGCTCGTGGATTTGTGTCTGTCAGTGCTATAGCTTTTTCAAAATATTATTTATTTTTGTTTTGCTAACCTGAGAATAGTCTTTTTGTAGATATGACTAAAAGAAATTCACGCTTCCAAAATTCTATTGATGTGCAAAACAGAGGGATTAGTGAAGGTTCTTGTTATGATGGGCCGTCAAGAATTAAGGTTAGTTAAGGTAATAGTTTCAAAACTAATTATGTTTTTCATAAAATCAATAAGCAGTATGAAAATAATGTTTTTCTTAAACCCACCACAAGTTGGAGTTGATGATAGCCTCCTACTCGTATTATTCAATGGACAAAAGAGGTACCTATAGAAATTGAAAAAGAGATGAAATATAGTTAGGATGAAGACAAGAAATGGTGGGAGAAATTATCAAAAATAAGATTTTATATTTGCCTATAAGAAAGAAGAGCAGTAAAGCAAGATCCAAGAAAATATCAGCAAATAGAAAAGACGATTAGATTGGCTTGTATAAAGAAGCAAAAGAGAAGTGGTACTTAGAGAGATGTGAAGAAATATGAAGGCAATGCATCATAAGACAAAAGTTATAACCGATCGAAAAATGGGTATTAGCACTAACAATAACTGTATAAGAAATAAAAAAGGAGATTTACTTTTCGAAAAGGAACTAGTCGAAGAAAGATGGACAGAATACATCCA
>JAUYWI010140305.1:0-19990 GCA_034780595.1 Parotoplana pacifica | reverse complement strand
AGCAGCGTGTAGACCGGGTTGCAGTACATGGACTAGATGGCCTGTGGCAGGAAGCACAGAATCAATGGGAGCAGTTAGATCAGAATCACCTCAACACTCTAATTGATTCCATGCCAAGAAGAGTACAAGCTGTCATAGCTGCTCGTGGAAATGCCATTCCCTATTGAACCCTTTATCACTGAGAACGCGAAAACGGCCCTTTTCAGGGCCACCACTTATTGATTGATACCAAAATCTTACTTGCTTTATGATTTAATCATTAAATTGATAAAAAATTTAAAATGTGTAAAAAATTATGTCATAAAAAATGTTGTTGCGATTATATCGACATGTATTTGTATGTATATTCGATCTTTTCTTGTTTCATTTTATAATATCATTGGAATCCGTTTCTAACGATATTTGTTAATTAGTAAGTATAAAATGAAAACAATTTTACAGAAAACTCATTGATCGTATAAAAGGGGCTTTTTAAATAACAAAACATCAACGAATTTGAGAGTAAATGGATCACAAGAAGAAGAATGCCTGAGAACGGAGAAAGACAAATCAGGACAAAATCACTTCAAACTATGTCTGAAGACTGTCATAACACGCACATGTACAGTTCTAGTTGATGGTAAAGACCGGAATAATCCTGTATAGCAGACCTCACGCAATCTGATAGCTGAAACGCACAGAGTATGGGTGATCAATACTGCACTCAAATAGTTCCCTGAAAAAACTCAGCAAAAGCATTATTTAATGACACCAAATCCGGTTTCCAAAAGATTAAGAGAGATATGGTGACGTCAAGATACCTACTACATTTTATTTCAATTTGAATATTCTTCCAAATAATGTAAAAGTATAAAATAACACCAACACCATTGTTCGTTCACAAACATATAACTCATCCAATAGACATCATAATATTGATAGATACATAAAAATTAAATTAAATTACTATATAATATTATTATTGTACATATAGTGGACCTTAAAAGATACAAAATCCTGCCAAGACAATCTCTCAGGTGCAAGTACATAATGAACATACAATAAAACATTTAAAAAATACACAAGTAGGTACATTAATTTTGACAAAATATAATTAGAGATTTAACTACTTTTTAGAAGTCAATATCGAAATAAGAAACAATCGAGTATTTGCTTTCATAAGTACTTAATAATTAAAAATAATTTATAAACGCCAATATTAGCAGGACATCCAACTGCTAATATTGGTGCTTATATTTAAATTATCTTATGTTGTTTGGAAATTTTCAATTGAATACTTAATAATTTTCTAGTTATTGTAAATACTTTATTGAGTTTATATTTTTCACATTTTCACTAAACTGATTCCAATCTTAAGTACCTAATACTATAGGAGGGTTTTATTTTACTTGTTTCACTATTGAATTTCATTCTGTACAATATTTTCCAATTTTTCTTTTCTATTGTACCCTGCATGTAGGTGCATCTATAAAAACTAACATTTTATCATTTCTATATGTTGTGCTTTTTAGTCGTACGATAGCACCCAACAGGGTCGAAGTGGGCCATATGAAGTGTACATTGCAATCCCACCCATTACTGCCGCTCGTCGAGTAAAAAGAGGCACAAGCAATGAATTTGTACTTGGTTCTGACAATAGCTTCAACACTACAGGTTTTAGAAATGGGGAACTCTCTCCAAATACACGCTATCAGTATGTTTATTATCTGAATACGCAACAATTTTTTAATACTTAAAGAAGTTATCAAGTTATACAAAAAATTAAAGCAGAAAACAAAAAAAAATATTTATTTAGTTTTTTAATCTAAATTTAAATATAGCGAGCCCTTATTTAAACCCTTATCGTAAATTGTTGTTTCTCTTTTGATATAATATTTCTTGTTGAATTCCTCTCCTTCGATAATTTTGTATTATCTTCAAGAAGCTGGATTGAAATTCTCTACAGTTGGTGCTAATGACTGTTTCATGATTGGGATGTTTGGCTGATAGGATTCTCCATTATATAACGCAATGTACCTACTTTTAGATTGTATATTCACAACTGGTAGATAAAATTATAAAACATACCTAAAATTATATTTTTTGTGATACAATTATACTAATTTTATTTTTTAATAGAGAACATTTATTCATTCATTTTAACTTATGTCCTTCTGTTGTAAATCCATCTTTTATTATGTACATACCTATACCTACAACTCTGTAAATTGATATACACATACCGGCAAGTCATAAATTACAAATACATGTAATTTTAGCAGTAAGAAATCGATACAGAATTACATACTCATACTCTCTGAATAAGCACATCAATTAATGTCTGCCATCCCAACATCAATGCCTTGGGCCGCCGAATCGAATAAGAGTTGCAGCAATTTCCACAAGACGTGGTCCGGAAGAGCATGCGGAATTTCCTTGACCGCATCCAAAAGGTCATTGATGTTGATGAGAACATTTTGAAATGTAAATTGTTGTCATGTATACGCAAACTGATCTATTATCTTGATGATCATATTTTTGTTTAATTAATATGGTAATAGTCGAGTCAGAAGGCTGGACACCAACAATATTACAAATATACTTGTATTACCATATTAATGAAACAAAAATATGATCATCAAGATAATAGATCAGTTTGTGTATACATGACAACAATTTACATTTCAAAATGCTCCCCATCAACATCAATGACCTTTTGGATGCGGTCAAGAAAATTCCGCATACTCTTCCGGACTATGTCTTGTGGAAATTGCTGCAACTCTTAATCGATTTGAAATTTTACAATATCTTATGAATAGCCATATAATTGGCGAAACGTGTTGAGATTTGAATTTGATTCAATAAGATTATTCAAATCTTTACGTGTTTCGACAAATACTTTGGCTATTCATAAAATCTTATTAAAATTCAAATATGAACAAAAAGAAATCGAATATAGAGAAATCATGAAATATAAAAGTTTCTGAGTCGTCATATGGAAGATTTCTTTACTTACTACCTTGAACTCACTCTAAATGTAACATTATAATCTGGATTATATTTTTAAAATATCTATTTTTAAGTGTTCATTAACTGTATGTTTTCTTAAATATCTATTATCAAAAACTGTTATATAATTGTATGATTTATCGATATATGACTTTAATAATGGTACTAATTCTCTATGTTCATATTTGAATATTTATTTTTATAATATGTATCTTATGAATAACCAAAACTACTAATTTGATATTTCATACAATTAGGTATATATGTATGTATATATGTTTGACAAATCTATCTGCGTATTTTCATATATTAAAACAGTACATAATCACACTTCCGAACATCCCAGTTTATCTCGCATCCAAT
Source organism: Parotoplana pacifica (assembly GCA_034780595.1). NCBI lineage: Eukaryota > Metazoa > Platyhelminthes > Proseriata > Otoplanidae > Parotoplana > Parotoplana pacifica. The sequence continues at coordinate 16,639 of JAUYWI010140305.1, read as the reverse complement.
AAATTTACACCTTTTAAAAAAATATCTAATTGTGAAAATGACCCATGAAAAGAAACTTTCTTATTAATTGTAGAGTTGCAATGAAGGCTTATTCAAATGACGGTGGGTCATATACGTTGCCCTTTACCACTTTTACCACCAATGCACAACGTAAGTTAAATATGTACACCAAATTAAAAATGAGATTTGTTAGATATTGTGTTTTATTTCACTTTACAAAGAGTGATAAAACATCTGCCCTGGGGAAGCCTAAAGAATAAGACGTTAGCTCTACAAGAAAGTAGGATTTCTGATATGGGCCATTTTTAATGTTGCTATGTATTAATTTTGTAATGTTGTTGCATTTAGTTTGCAGTGTTTTAGTGTTTTTATTTTTCAATAATATGCAAGAGATTTGTTTACCTGAATAGATTTGTAGTTTTTTCAATAAAAATTCCCCACCTATTTCTATTTATGTACTACGATTAAAATAAAAGATGACCGGCTAGCTCTCCTATAATAAATTTATAAAATCTTTTAAATAAATAAAATGAAAAGTGGATTTTAGGTTTATATTGCTCTAATCAGTAGGTACAAACTCATGACAAACTAAAAAATGAAATAATGGATATGCAGTAAACAAAGTATTTTAGGCGAACTTTATGGGACTAAAAAGGCACTAACCAATAAATTCGAAATTTCTAAATGATCTTTCTTTTCTTAAACTATGTACGTAGGACATCAAAATTAGGTTTCATACAGAAATGCTTAGTAACATTTAATTAGACGTACATAATGTACTCCTGCCAATATTGATTATTGCTAGCGTATCTATCTAATAGTTAGTGCATACATATAACCATGTGAGTTTCTGAATAACAATGATACACAATTTTAAGATCACAAATTAATAGGTAGTAGGCGTACATTCCAAACTTAATAAGTGTAAGTTAACCTGACACTATAAGTAAAGAAGCACAAGCAAATGAAAGCAGCAAAAGATTGTCTTATGAAGGAACTTTGATACAAAATCTCGATTATCAGGGTTACATTGCAAATCAACCGCAAACAAACAGTGTCTAAAAGAAAAAGGCATTTTAGATGTTGGTATTTTGAGTGTAAAGATAGTATCAGAATCAATAAAGCCCAGAATATGTATATTGACAGGCTTAAAGATCCTACTTTAACAAACAATAAGAAGAGCCTCATCATGAAGACTGCCATTCGCTTATAATGAATAGACACTTGGCGTTCTACATTACATAACGAATCTCTCCTAAGTAGGCTAACTATTGGGAAAAAATAATGTTGAATAGCTTTAAAATGATTCTATTTTAACATTTTTATAAGAACAATGTGAATTTGAAGGTAGAAATCATAAAGGTCAATAAACAAATTGAGGATGGAAGAGTATGTTCTTGTCTGAAAAGAAAAAGGAAAAGCAGTGAAGTGTAGAATTCCAGATTGACAGAGAATTCACCCAGAGAAAACTATGCTCGATATCTGTAATGGCTATTTCATTATAATAATGGCAAAACCCTTAATGAACCTACAATGCTCTTTTGACAGAGTAAGATGATGTCAGCTTCGAAATCTGCGTTAAAAACACGTAGAACATACCCAAGACATCTGGTTTTCGTTTCAATCGACCAAAGAACCCAACGCTAAGATCACAAACGACAGCATCTCACTTCAATTGGATGTTCATTTCAAGTTTCAGCTTGGGAATATCCATTTCTTTTGTTTTTGTGTCCAAACGTCATACTTCTTAAATATTGTTTTTTGTTGTTTTTACGTTCTCTTTTATTTAATACCTTTATATTTGAAACCGGACAACGAAAGAGAGCCCCCCCCCCCACAATACCACAAATAATATACAAGGGCAAAATTGTACTAACGATTACTACAATTCTCTGACAAAATCCTCTATCTAACCTGTTGTACATACGAACTTTAATTAATTAGTGTTATGGACCACCAAGCCATTGGATTGTTAAAATAAGACATTTTTAATACATCAAAAAACCAAACGAAAAATATTAAAAATTAGATTAGATAATTACCTATTTGAAAGAAGGGGATATTTTAGCATTTACTTATGAAACAATCATTAATAATTTGTTAAGAACTTTGTAATTATTTTGAGCAATTTAGTGGTTATCTACATATATCCCTAGCAATTATATAATTGTAGCGGTGGCGTGTGATATCTGTGTGAATGGTCACTGTGCTCTCAATAATGGATCTCCCGTGTGCACTTGCTCTAAAACATTTGGAGGACTTATTTGTGACAAAAGTATGTCAATGTTTATTAGAACTTAGCCGTTAAAAAAAGCATGTTAAAAACGTGTACCAAAATTTGTAAAAGAAAATTTTGTATCTAAACAATAATTTTCTCATTTCAAATTCATTATATTTTGGTTAAAAATAGAACATGAATAAAAAATCGATTTATTAAAACATTATTTAAAACATTAGAATTTTTTAAGTGATTTTTATGGAACCGAAAAATTTTGTTTGAACATCAAAATTGGCTGTTAATTTTGGGATAAAACCTTCCTATTATATAAAAAATCCATTTATCTGCTGCATAAAAAATTTATAATCATAATTTTTCATAACAGTGTTCTTTGAATGAGGTTTTTAACGGTGCCTTAAATATACTTTGTAAACATTTCGTTTCCAGAAATCAAGCAATACCAATTAAATGTAAGACTGGCTTTTGTAGCTAATAGCAGCTCAATTATCCCATCACGATTCTTTTTTCAACCTAATCGTTTACAATACAAACAAGAAAGTATAAATATATGTAAACTGGTAAGTCAACAGTATTTACATAAAAAACTAAATAGCTACATAAATTACACTACCTGCAAAAATTGGATAGAAGAACCGGCGAAATTATGGGTATCATCAAAATTAAAACTATTAGAATCAAATAATTTGAATCTTTCAGAAAATGTTTGACATTTTTAGACATCTGTAGTGTAAATTTTAAGTGAATCGAAGCAACGTTTTCTACTGCAAATGAGTGACCCCTTCAGTTACTATAGAATTTAGAAGTTATAACTGTGCAACTTCAGATTTAATTTCAGAGTTTCTATGTAGGTATGTACCTAATAAATCCAACGAACCTTTGGATCGCAAAATATGATTATAACTCCCTCAGCTCTTGGACTAATATAACTACCTATGCTTTTCTCTCAGCAACTGAAATCCAACAAGTTTTACAACTTTATCCCACATAACTATGATTTTATAAATCTTAGTTACAGTATCTGAACTTTTATTTAATTATGGACTTCAAAAATAGAATTATTTAAAAGTTCCATTTTTGCATCTGTTTGCTAATATGGCATATCAATAAATTATTTTAACTAGTTTATGCCACACATATATGATTTTATGATCATTTGAACAAAGGAAACCTGTTACTATATCTGTACTATTTATTAATATACATTCCACTTAGCAGCTGTTGCTAGAGACACCTTTACTAATCTATCTCCACATGGTTGCTAAAAAATGAAAGTTTAGTTAAAAACGAATGTTGGTATTTAATTTTATCTTAAATTAGTTTATGATGTCAAAGCTAGTCGTATGTTGTTTAGTTCAGTATCTGCAAAATGAGTTTCATTTCTCTCATTTTTTAAAGAATTATTTTTTTACTTGATTTCTATTTTTTATATAAACCTTTGCTGCCTAAAGCTTCAATTTATTTTTCTAATTCTTATGGAACATTATCGCTACCACTCTTTCTGTTATGGCTAGGTTCTTCCTACAATATTATCATTTGACTAATCTTTGTGTTTTAGATATTGTTGTATTTGAGAACAAGCAGTCATTCAACTCTCTACAAATCGACTGTTTATCAAGGATGTACATTTATAAAATTTGAAAAAAATGCTGATATTTTTAATTCTGTTTATGTTACAACTATCTTAACATATTTGGTATACAACAAAGCAAGCTTTGTTGATGAAACGATTATAAAAAATGCTATCGAAAAGGGACGAATTAAGGTTTCTAACCAGATGAAAGGATATACTTATTACTTTTTTATAGAACCTTTAATAACAGGTATGTAGATTATTATTTTTTCTATGCCTAATATAAAAAGTCCGCTTTCTATGATTTTAAAGCCCAGGAAAAGTAGCACTTTCTTTACTATTTTTACTTTTCTACACTTTTCCTTACACTTCAATATTTTATTAAAACATTTTTAGAAAAATGATAATTTAAGTACACCATTACTTGCAAGTAGCATAATATTTACATTAATAGCATTAAAAATATGTAGGTATTTTTAAAATGTCTTCTTCAGATCTTTTCATTGTATTTGCCACTGATCATTTCACTTTTCCTAGCAAAATAAGACGATATTAGTGTTAGTAACCATTAATATTTAAAAACAATTATGCATAGAAATATGTATCCAAGTAATGCATAGAAAAAAGTTACATTCCATCATTGGAAAAGTACTATTTCCATACTCGGATCTCTATTATACCTCGATCGTTGCGCTCTTTCTGTAGCAATAGAAATCCTCGTATAGAAAAGTGATACTTTTCCAATTTCAGGAAACTTTATATTTTTATGGTATGGTCTTAAAAATAGCTAAAAATTAGTTTTATTTTCAAAAACCGATTTTTTTTTTACTTTATTGGAATAAGACTCTTTTACGTGTGCCTTAGTTTTTTTATATCTTGTCTAATGCCACACAAAGTCCACCATAAATTACTGAGAGATTAAATAGCTTCCCAAAAGGTTGATTAACACCATTTTAGATATTGATGAATGTAATCCATCAACATCAGTGACTGTGGATTGTGATCCTAATGCATCCTGCTTCAATACTGATGGCAGCTTTGAATGCTATTGCAACAGCGGTTATGAAGATATACCACCAAATATTACCAAATTTGAAAGATCTGGAATAAAGTGTCAAAGTAAGTTAATTAATTGCACTGTTTGATTAGTGTACAACATTTTCAATACATTTACTGTATCCTATAATTTTATTTTATGTTTTTCAGAAAGCCTCTATAATAGTAAGTACAAAATGGATGTTAGGTATACTATTGTGCTAAATGATTCTATTAGTCGTTAATATGTAAAATGGACAATTAACTTGAGACAGAGGGGTGAAATAAACCTATCATGTATGTACTTATACTTGCACTTATGTATATACTAATTTGGTGGTAGCAATAGTCCTTAAATAATAATCATCTAAAACAATTTTAAAGTTAGTTTATATTCAAAGTTACAAGTTACAATCTTTTTAAGGTAAAAAATAAAATAATTAGCAATAATTATGGAAATTGATTACGTCACTTTCATTAAATCTATTTTACCATGTGGTAAATGTAAAACATCAAACCCATCTGATCCAACAACTAGTGGCATAGTAATTAAATGGCATTACAAATATACAACACTAGAAGTAATGAGGGCACATGTACGCCGCTAGAAGTAGTAATGAAAGACGTAAACATTAAAAGTAGTAATGAAAGACGTACAACACTAAAATTAGTAATGAAAGACGTACTGAAAATGTACAATACTAGAAGTAGTAATGGAAGATGTACTGAAAATGTACAATACTAGAAGTAGTAATGGAAGATGTACGATAGTAGTGCAGAAAGCTGTAACAATTGAAGTATTGATGGAAGATGTAACACTAGAAGTAAGTGATGGGAGAGGTTACACTAGAAGCAGTGATAGAAAATGTGACACTAGAAGCAGTGATAAAAGATGTGACACTAGAAGCAGTGATAGAAGATGTGACACTAGAAGTATTGATAGAAGATGTGACACTAGAAGTCGTATGCAAAATTTAAAGCACTAGAAATATGTAAATAAGTGATAGAGGATGTGACATTAGAAATAAGTTATTGAGGATGTGACACTAGACGTAAGTGATTGATGATGTGACATTAGAAGTAAGTGATAGAGGATGTGACGCTAGAAGTAAGTGATAGAAGATGTGACAATAGAAGTAAGCGATAGAAAACGTAATAATGCAAAAATTTTGACACAAAAATAAGTGATAGGGGATGTGACATTAGAGGTATTTGATAAAAGATATCGAATTAGAAGTAAGTGATAGGAGATATGGCAGTAGATGTAAGTGATGGAAGATGTGACACTAGAAGTAGTAATAGAATATGTATGATTCTAGAAGTAATTTTAGAAGATATACGGCAATAGAAGTAGTGATACAAAATGTATAATAATGGAAGTAGTGGTGGAATATGTGACATTGGAAGTAGAATGATCCTATGGAAGTAGTGCAACTTTCTCTATTTAATTTTTCTATATGGACCATTTATATTGAAATTGCCATAGTTTTCTATATTCAACTATATTTTGTTTCAGTTCAAGATTCAATAATTGTCGCGTGTGTAGCTTCCGTTGGGTTCGTTATATTTTTTATGATAATACCATCTTGTTGCTATACGACGAATAAGAACTATGATAAAAAGTAAATATATTTGTCTAAATTTTATTACCATTGTAATTCATATTAGAGTAGGATAGAGTATGCTGCCTTCCATGACAATCGCGGGGTACTGATACTACTAAAAAGTAGTATTTGTGAAATAGCATATTATTAGCGGATCACAGTTAAAAGGGTTCTTAGATACTATTATAACATCCTCGATGTTGCAACGTGGATCACAGCTGATCCTAACCTGACTATCAGAACAGCAACTACCGGTCTTCCTCCCTGGCAAAATTTCAGTATGCCAACCATCTTCTTAACAGAGTGCTCTAAGGATGACCCAGTCTCCAATCAGCAATGAGTTGACATCTTCACTGACAGTTCTGCTGATCATAGGAACATTCAATGGAGGAGGCGGAATCTCTATTCACAATCAAGATACATACTCTTTTAGAGGAGCACACCATCCCAACAGGCCTCCTCTCAACCTCCTATAATGCTGAAGAGGTTGCAATGAACCAAGCCCTCAACATCCTCAACAACAGCACCTATACAAGGGCGTAGACAACTTTTTCTAAGTGGGGGGGCTAAGTACCTCACTAGAAGGGGCACGGGAGTAAACAAGCAAAAAAATCATTATTCCAAAAAACAGTTCTATATTTTACAAAGATGTATATACAAGTATACACAATTACATGAGTTTGCATACTGAGATTAATATCCTAAAACTTTCCAAACACCGATTTTCTACTTTCGTTTCGGCTAGAAAATTCATTAGCAATGTCACCAATGTTAAGATTGTCAGTTTTTTCGTAGTGCACATTTAGAAGCATACACCAGTTCACTCGTGCCTGATTCATGGTGCTTCTCAGCCAGGTTTTGATCCGACGGAGGGCGCTGAAACTCCTTTCGCTTGTGGCATTTGTTGCAGGTATAAGTAGAATTAGTTTAACCACTTTCCTGACTTCTGATAGTGAATCCATCTCGATTTGATTTGCTCCTCTGAAACACACAAAGAAAACCATTTATATAACATTTGAAATATTTTTCTTCCCTAATTTTTCTTACGTATAGGATAATGATGAATGATATTTGAATGAATTAATCGACATAATAAATGACGGCCGAAGGCCTGAGTTTGTTATACGATAAAACATTTAAATAACAATCATGTATCAAAAGAATTAAGAAAATGATAGACTACATTAGAGACTAAAGACTTTCAATCTTACCTGAGAAAAGTTAAGACTTCTTCCAGAGTATCCAATGGTTGAGGACTGGTTGCGTGCATCATCTGCAGTTGGGCATGGAGTCTCGTGCCATTCAAATCTGAAGCATAGAAGATCAGGACATCTTTGTATGCTGAGTTATCTTCAGATGGAACACTGGTAATTACTGCCTCCAACTTTTGAAGCATTGAATATCCCGGTTGTTTAAATCTGGCTTGGATAGTGCCAATTGTCATTTCCAAAGCTTCGAAATATAACTTTTTGAAGAAGTCAAACGTGCAATTCACAGGAACAACTGACATGGATGTTCCAATTTCAAAACGACGAGGTACTTTGCGATGACGAGGCAAAGTAGGTTCTTCTAGTTCAAGATATTGTCTTTTCATCTCGAGGCGGTTCCAAAATGACTCAAAAGATTCATCAGTCCGGATTGATTGCAATGTTGTCAAAGTCATTTCAACAACATTCTGACCTTCACAAGCTGAAATTGATAACTTTTGCAAAGCTAGCGATAGGTTGTCTACCATGCTGAGGATAGTCTTGCCCAATTCAATTCCAAACAAGAAAGTAAATTTTTCCATTTGTGATGCAACTCCTCCTATTCGAGCAATCGTCTCAGTGTCCTTTGCCTGAGATTTAGCTTCTTCCCAGGTAAGTTGCAAAGCTTCATAATTTTCAGAAATAGAATAAAGTGATTCAGCTCGTACCGTTCACCGTGTTGGGCAGAGTATGCGAATGCCAGGTTTCCCAGGAAGAATTGTATCTTGTACTTTCTTAAAAATACATTCGCGTTTGGGAGATTTCTTAATCAATTTCGTTATTTCCTGAACAGTATTCAGTGCATCTTTCATGGTGCTGATACCTTTGAGAGTATCTTGTGCTGCCAAGTTTAAAGCGTGACCATAGCAGTGCGAATACAGAGCTTTGGATTCAATGTCACTTATTCGCTTTGCAACTCCAGTCTTACTACCTGCCATAACGCTGGCACCATCGTAGCATTGACCACGACAATTGCTAATCGGAAGATTCAGACGCAGAAGAACATCTTTTATGGTTGCGGTTATGCTTTCAGCAGATGTATTGTCCATGCTGTAAAGTCCGATAAACTCTTCATACTCTTCAATGACTCATTGAGAAGAATATCTTTTATATTTTTGAAGGGTATTGGAAAAATTACATTGATTGAGAAGATAGTTAGGTTTTGAAGGATATTAGAAAAATATACATAAAGTACATCTTGATTGAGAAGAGTATCATGATGCCAAGGTCATGTACTATTAAGTAATAGCGCTACAAGTACACTGACTTAGATTAGGATTAGATCATACTAATAATGTTTTATTTAATATGAATAAAAGTAATAAAACTAATTTATGTCTTAAATATTAAATAGTACCTAAGTCATCAATTTTTTGTACTTAAATCACAAATTGGCTGAGTAAAAAAAGAAATGTTTATGAAAACAATTATCAGAAGATGCGATAGAACTATACAGATTTGAAATAGAAAACATCTATAGAATTGAATTTTTTGATGATAATTTTTGAAAGCAGATGAGGTGGTTTGTTGGTTATTCATAAATTGCATTAAGGTAGATATTTTGGATACCAAGTTTTTGAGTTTAAATATATTCTCTCATTGTATTTCAAAAGTTTTATTTTTTATGCATCCTTATAGCAGCAACACATGATAGGAAATATGGAAAATCCTGGATTTTCATTATTTTCAAGTAAATAAAAGCTTTTCTGTTCCAGGTTTGGGGTTAATCTACCTAGGTTCGTTACCAGACTTTTCTTATCAGCCTTTTCTCATGCTCAATGTATATTGATTCTTGTTTTATTTCTACATTCAACAATCATCTTCTTTCCAATATATTTTAATGTACATTGTTTTTAAACTATCTACTGATTTAAAATTGGGAATCAATAATGCGTCTATATTTTTCCAAAATAACTATCAAAACAAATCGTCACACATCTTTGTAGCAGAAATCCTTTACTCGAGGAGGTCCTCCAAATTATATTTACGTTTCATATCAAATTGGAGGAGCTCATTGAATAAGATAACCTCTAATTCTTGAGAGAGCATTAAGCATCCAGTCTTTGTAATTTGTTTATGTAATTGTGCACTTTTTTAAATGAGTCAATTAAAATATGAAAAATAGTTTGTTTACTTGGGCTTAATTTAAAATATATTCTTTTTACGCTTCAGAATGTTTTTTTATATAGTATTTTAATTAAGTGCCAATCAATAATAATTGTGAGTGCCATACTTTCTATAAATATTAATAATATTCTTTAATTTACAATATGTATCTCTTTCTGTTCAAAATTTAACAAATATCTAATATCCGAAACCCTTTGTTATAGACTTACCGAATGTGTTGGACTGCTCGTTGCTAAGATTATTTGTGCACATACTTTTAAATTTTGTTTTATTAGGTTTATTGTTTGAAATCTCTTGTTCCTTTTTGTTACATTCAACCACCTCCAAAACCAATTCAATGAATTTAATGTTTTTAAAAAAGATATTTTTCATCATAATATCTCCTCCACAGCATATTCAGAGGATCCAACAGATAATTGGCAGAAGATTCAGTGAGAGATTTAGTTTAGATGCTATAAAACTTCCACTGATTGATTGACATAATAAATAAACCCTTGACCTTAGGAAAGTATTACATTATTGCCATATTTAACCATCACTTTTTATTTTTTTATAAATATTAGTTAAGTTAAAAACAAAATATTTTATAAAACTTTGAAAGATAACATTCTAAACTTTCATGTAATAAAAACAAAAATAAAAAATATTCATTATTAATGACATAAGTAGACTTCAAACATTCTTAAATTTTAATATTTAGACATTAAAAAATCTATTTTCTCAAACACCATTAAATCAAAAAGATTGCATTAGAAACATGTGTCTATGAATTTTGTTTTTTTATGTCTAAGTATTAAAATATAGTAAAGTCTACTCCATATCATTAATAATAAACAATTTTAAATATTATTTCTATTATAGAAAGATAGAATATAAAAAGCCTTAGCTGCAGTATAATAAGTTTATTATATCAAACCTCAAATATATCTCATATGCCATCTATTGAAAGAATCAAACCTAGTGGGGATTCAGCAGCAATTTGGATTCTATAATTACTTGGATAAATAGAATAATTTAAATTGTCAAAACTATAACATATAAATGATATGAGTAATAAAATGAATTTAAATTAAATGTCCACTGATGCTGTTACATCAAGCTTTAGTTTATATTTAAAAAAAAGAATTTAAATTACTGTGGAATTTTTTTAACTACATAAAAAATGTACAACAAAATAGGACAATATAATATTTTTTTTAAATTCAGCAAATCCTAGATCATTATTTTTACCACTTGATTTATTAATGGATCTTCCCTTCTTAAAATTTCATCACCTGCTTACCTATTAATGCTTGAAGTATAATCTCTTAATATAAATATTCTTATAGCACTATTGGTATTTCATCTGTCAAACAATGTACTTTCTACCTAAAGCCAGACATTTCCAAACCAAATAACCTAAAAAGTGATTTAAATAATAATAATGGTTTGTTTTTTAATATGATTTAATGATTATTTGGAAAATGAGAAATTAATTCTTAGTGATAGTTTTCAGATAAACTAGATTATTATCAAATATAGATTTTATATTCTTATCATTGTTTTCTTTAATCCCTTATTATCACCTGTGGGGGGTGTACAACCCCTATATATTTTTTAATTTGCTCATAAACTATGCAACTGATTTGGATAAAATTTGGTTTTGTTGAACTCTCTTGCATATTTTTTGTTTTATTTATTTGTGTGTGACCCTTGAAGTCATAAAAGACTTCTGAAACAATGAAGTTAGGCCAAATTTGTAAAAATGTGCTTTTTCAAAAACCTCTATTCCTGAAGCCAAAAATGGATGAAATTAGATAATATCACTGCTCAACATATGTTATGATTTTTTTGTTGATGCAAATATTGACTTTTTTGACCAGGGTCCAACCTGAGAGTTCTCAATAATCTAAAAAAAATTTATTATTCTTTCTGTTTGAATAATGACATTGTAGATCAAATGAATAACTGTATTCTCTGATTTTGGTGATATGATGCCCTCATTCTATCTAATGTTCTTAATTTTTCAATTCATATCTATGATAACTCTTTCACTTGTCAACATGAAATTCTACAAACTCTAATTCTACAACTCAAAAGAATTTTCTTGAGATGGTTCTTCAAGAACTAAAGCTGCAATGCAATGTTCTCCATTTCAAGGTGGCAATTGCCAAGGCTGCAGAATTTCTTCTGAAAAGAACTTCTCAAGACATGCAAAGAGGTCTTTGGGACTCTGATCCTATTATTATCTGTGCTAGACATAACCTTCAGAGAGCTATAAATAAATTTGGGTCTGGAAGTAAATGCACTATTATAGCAGCTGAATCATTTGCTGTTGTTGTAGCCCCTAACCTTTGTAAAAAAGGGTATTCCTCCCACTGGGTTATGAATTTGATCACCTCTGATGGATTTAGATGGATTTAGCCAAGGTCAGAGACATTCAAGTGTATAGGATGCTGTGGACAGTTAAATATGTGTGATGTGTTGTGGGGTGATTGCTTGCATGATGAACATATACTAGCTATATTGGGATTAATTTTGTTTTTGAATGGGTTGAGTAAATGACATGAGTCACTGCGTTGCTTTGCAAGTATAGTTCTGTGTTGTCTTGAGAGATCTTGTTCCTGTTCACTAAAGCTAGGAGGAGGATTGTTGAGAATTGAATTATGGATAAGATGTTGAATTGTATCTGAATTGTTTTGATTGTTTGTTTGTAGGTATTATCATATAGGTCAAGTGATACTTTTTGGTGGAAGTAGGTGTTTATGCTTGGTTATGATATTCTGTTTAAGTTTGCATTTAGGGTGTGTATTGAGATGTTGTAAGATGATGCTTATTAGGGTGGTTAGATTTGTGTAATTGGGCGAGTAGTTGGAAATAGTCGGTTGTTAATGCTCGACCGGGTCTGGACCCAAAAACTCAATGGCTCTAAAAAGCCAATGAAACATCCTAGTTTGCTCAAACCAGAGCTCTGTATAAAATCTGGAGAACATCTGGAAGCAAAGTATAAAATTTTGAGATGCCTAACGTTTTCATATTTCTTGAGATATAAGGACCAACATAACTTGGGGCGGTCCACTAAAATGAGAGTTTTCAATAAAAAGTATTTTAGGCCAACAAAATGACCCAAAATGATTTGAATAAAGTGTCTCCAGATCATGTTTTTGTGATTTTTGGTTAAATTCTTTTACAAAAACTAGAAATGTTAAAAAATCCGATTTTTATTGTGCCGCCAGGCCTGGTCCCAAAATCTGTGGACCTCAATTTCATATTTTGGATAAAGCGATGCTATTTCTACTTGCCACACCGATAGTATATCAGAAAATATGTATATGCCAAATTTGAAGGCATTTAAATTTACAAAATTAAATTTCCAATATTTCCCTATCTAATGTAGGATTTTGAAAAAATGGGCAAAGCTTTCAGGTGGCGCCTTGGGTACAAAAATCAATATTTTTTTTTGAAAATTTGTATTATATTATGGAATGAAGTGTGTATGGTCTAATTACAAACTTTCTCCAAACAATAACACTTCTGCAAAAATAAACGGAAGCTAGTCATTAATACAAAATGTGCTTAAATTTTTCTATTTGTTAAGAGAAATAATAAAAAAACAGAAATACTTTGATAAAATTATACTACTTATTCATACTACTCGCCCAGAACAGCTGTTTCGGCCTTGTTGGGCTTCATCAGCCAGGCATAATCACAGCCTGTGCAATATAAAATGTTCGTTTATTTCATATCAAAGCATAAAAGAGAGGAACATTTGCAATCGTTGCATAGGAAGAGAGAAAGTAGAAGATGTTCAGAAGAAATATGTTGGGAAGCCCCCTTTTTTTTATTAAAAGGCACTCACTCTGTCAATGCAGGTCCTGGCCAAATAATGTGTTTAAGAGTAATAATATAAAACAGGAATACTTTGCAAAAAATATACTACTTATCCATATTACTCGCAAATGATAGCCCAGGACAACTGTTTCGGCCTTGTTGGGCCTCATCAGCCAGGCATAATCACAGCCTGAGCAATATAAAATGTTCGTATATGTATTTTATATCAAAGCATAAAAGAGAGGAAAATATGCAATAGTTACATAAGAAAAGAGAATATAGACGATGTTTTCTTATTAAAGGGCACTCACGCTGTCAAATCAGGTTCTGGGCAATTAATGTGTTTGAGTAATAATAAAAAACAGGTCCTTTGATAATTGTTAAAAGTACCGAGTAATAAATTTAGTTTAAGTGAGCAAACACTAGGTACATAAAATAGGCAAGCACACAAATAATACCAAAGAACAATTAACTGAAAAACTAATTATGGATAATGTTAATTAAATAACTACTCATAGATAATGACGTCAGCTCTCACACATCCTTTCTGTGTGGCATCCTACGTCTGTGGGTATTATTGTCTAATTCTTGATAGAATTGTTTAAAAAGCCACATGTCCCATAAAGTGTGTCCATAGTACAATAATTAGAAGGCCATAAACCCGTACATGTACGTATGTATGTTGTATGTCATCATAACATGAATAGAATTAGGATAATTTTACACTGTAACAAGTTAATTATAAATAGGTCATTAAAATCTATGTAAACGCTTTGTCTATTGTCTTGATATTGGAAGCTAACAATATACCTAGCTTCCTACGCTACCTACATATAGATGAAATTAGCCTTTATATTTATTTGTTTTTATGTACAATTGTCTATTATGCATTTTCACATTATATTAATTTAATTTTACGAAAATCCAACGTTTTCTCTTTTTTATTATTAGGTACCCAGCTGACGATGTAAATAGGAAATATGTAGATTAAATAAATATTCTTCTCTTATAAGCATTATTGATCTATAAATTGTTTCTGTATAAGTTTTGTCAAATTTTAGAAACTGCATGTTATGGTGCATACACTGCCTTGGTTGTGGGCCCCAAAGTTATTTTTTTAACGATCAATGTGAAATGGCCGACGCCAATAGTACTCGTACTACAGGAATTTGATCCGTGTGGCTGAAATTGGTTTCCATTATTTTAAAAATAGATTGGAAACTACACGCCAATTTTAATTTCAATCAAACACACTTTAATTTTTTTTGGCCAGATGACGTCATCGGCCTCTTAGCTTCATATTTTTACTAAAAAAACTACGTTCCGGGTACCCATTACACTGCTGAGGCTGTGATTATGCCTAGCTGAGGAGGCCCAACAAGTAGTATAGATAAGTAGTATATTTTTATCAAAGGATACCTGTTTTTTTATTATCTCTCAAACTTATTAATTGGCCAGAACCTGCTTTGACAGCGTTAGTGCCTTTTAATAAAAAAACAGTCTTGCAATACTTTGAATTGCTTCTTCAGATCACTCCATTTATAAAGCAGAGAGGTATTTGCACAATCAATCGATTGACCAGTGTCCATCCATGGCATGAACAGCGAGCGTATTGTGGGGATTACATTCAAGAATAGAAGCTTTACACGGGTAGAAAGGTCACGACCTATTTCACCTAATATACGATTTATTAGGAGGCGAAGTATAGGGAAATATGAAGTCAGCGTTAAGGAACCAGGCAGGTAATAGGTAGGTATTAGATTGAGACAATTCAGCGAAGAACAAAAGTTTTTTCGTCATAATTAAATTTGGGTTTATAGATAACCCGATAAAAATGAGTTTTCTTGGCACGCAGAAAGGCCCCCTTTTTAAGGATAAAGTCGGGGTAAGAAGTTCACGTTTTTGAACTTTTAAACTTAAAATCAGTTTCATAAATAAATACCAAAGGCCCGGAGAATAAGTCATTTACACAGTGAAAGTATTTGAATTGGCAGTAAGAAGTATAGGTATTGTGCCGCAATTCTATTTATTCATTGACAAGTCTATAGGCTTTCACTGAAAAAAAAATTATGTAGAATAGAAAACAAACTATAACTTTTTACGAAATTGTTAGCTATTACTATGCATTTACATATATCTCTAAAATAATTAGGTAATGGAAATCTGTTAAAGTAAGAAAGATATTCCTGGACATGACAGTAATTCCCTGGGTTCTAAATTATGGACACACACCGTCCTATCAACTTTTATAAAACTAAAAAAAAACACAATAATAATGGATCATGGCTTCCCCATTTCATATACTTAACATAAACCAGCTGATCAAGACCATAGAGATTTAGACAGGATGACGACTGAAATAAATTGTTTCTAGAATGATCTGTACCCACCCTACCTCTACCTACATGTTTTAGACTGTCTGATCCAGTTTAGTTCATATTGGCAGGCGGAAACTGTTTGTTGGTGTAAAAATAACATGGGCTATAGGATACAGGCAATATATCGTTCTATGTAGATCATTTGATATGTACATAATATTATCTATTTCATTCATAGGTGACGTATTCTGTGTCAGACTGTTGGTTGGAAACAGATGGCGGAAAACCAGATCAGATTTGAAAATGTCACAATTCAATTTTTAACTCTACCAGCTAACTGAGAAGGAACAGAACTTCACTCCAATTGAGGTTGGTAGGTAGACCTACTGTTTGTTGTATGCAAAAACTAGAAGCAGGTCTTACTTTCCTGTTATGATAAAAAGACGTATTAGGTAGAAGTCTTGATTTATATTAAATAGATCACATTAATTGGTCAGGACCTGCTTTGATAGCGTGAGTGTCATTTAATAAGAAACCCTGCTTTCTAACCTATTTCTTCTGAAAATCTTCTATTTTCACCCTTCCTTATGCAACTATTGCAAATGTTCCTCCCTTTTATGCTTTGATATGAAATATACGAACATTTTATATTGCTCAGGCTGTGATCATGCCTAGCTGATGAGGCCCAA